>PYUH01000285.1:1129388-1159915 GCA_016808085.1 Suaeda aralocaspica
TCTTCGTTGGTGCCTTTGAACTCAAAGTACGGTTCTAATGCAAGCTCCCATTCAAGGTAGGCCTCAACGTCACCTTGGCCATCAAATTCCCCAACTTCAAACTTCAAGCCACGATCATCATCTGGGGGTCTAAGGTTACCTCTCATACGAATCACTTCAGTAGATAATCCTAGGAACAAATCTTGAAGTTTTTTTGTTTGTTCCGCAAGTTGATTGAAAAGTTCGACGTTCACCGTCTCTTTTGACGAACTTCCTTCACTAGCCATGGGTTAAAATTGCAGCTCTGATACCAATTGATCTATATCTTAGGTCTAAACTAAGTGCTTGGACTCAAGATAGATTGATAGGGTAGAAAAACGTTGCAAAGGAACACTCACAATGCTTCGTAATTCCGGAAATCCTAGCTTTAGATAGGAACACTCACAATCTAAACTCTAGGGCGTTTTATTGCTTATGTGAACACTCAACACAAACACTAAAACAATGGTGAATAATTGAAGCTTTTAACTCTCAAAATTATTCGGAAAACCTTGAAGAATTTCGTGCAAAAACCCTCACACAAAATCTCTCGTAAAACACAATGTGTATTTGTTTATAAACTTGTAATCTGAATTTTATTGAATAAAACATGGGTATTTATAGTACAAATACCTTAGGACTCCTAAAAAATCTTGGATAAACTCCCTAAACTATCTAGGAAATAAAACAACTCCTAAAGACACACTAATCCTAGTAAATCCGGCCTTCACAAGATAAACATACAACTTGATAAGTATGCCACCTCATTATTGTAAGTTGATCTTATCTTGCCTACCAAACTCTATCAAACTAACTAANTTTTTCTTGCCTAACAACTCTATCAAACTAACTAATCAAGAAAATATCCTAACAACTTATCTAAATAACTATTTAACAAGATAATTATCAGATTTTAAACTATCAATTACAAGATAACTTGTTGCCCAAGAACTTGGAAAAATAGCAAAGTACTCGCCATCTTGAACGTCAACTTATACTCGCCAAGTGTTTGAACGCCATCTTACACTTGCCACTGTTGAACACCAACTTATGCTTTGTCAATGCTGAACGCCAACTTATAAACCTTCCTTTCCAAGTGTTGAACGCCAAGTGAACGCCTAGTGGCGTGTGGCCTTATTCAAGTATGAGTGTTATGCAACAATGACCATGAGCTAATCCAAAGCCATGTAGCCCAAATGAACGCCACCCTTGAATTTCAGAACGCCACCCTTGAATCTCAGGACGACTTAGAATCAACTCTTTCTCTTCAATGCTTGAATCTGCTTCCTGATCAGAAACGCCCTATATATTTCCAAAAAGGTTGAGTTGATGGAGGAAAAAGTACTAAAGCTCGAAGAAAATTTCGAACCTATGCAGAAGAAAAACAACATATGCTATCTTGACAACTGCGGATTCCACACAAAGAAGAGAAAGATCGAGTATTTAAGGATCTTTCAAAAATGAAGGGGTGGGCTTAAGAAAAAAAGTAGTGATATAAAATACAATTTGCAACATAAAGTTTCCCCCGAAATGGTAATCATTATATGGAAGGTCACTCAAATTATTCTCCCAAAATAAATATAAAAAATTTGAAAAAATATCAAAACAAACAAAAGAAAATAAAGTCCTGAAAAAAGGGAAAAAATCTCAAAGAGAAACTGAAAAGGGCATTTAGTGAGAAATCTTCTTTACACTTAATCAAAAAATGCTATGTAACCCAAAGAGTGTGGAATAACAGGGAGGCATTTCTTTTACTTTATTTTCAAATTAGATGGAGAAGATGATTCGGGAGCGGTGTTTTCATTGGAATCCCATTGTCAATTTGGATTCATTAAATTGATGATAAGTTCAACAAACAACACCAAAGCCTTAATCTGAAACTAATTTGGGTTAACAAGACATGAATCGTCATGAGCCATCCCAAGTCATCAGCATATATCCCCTACCTCCCTTATTTCATTACTTTGAATCTCCCTCATCCAAGATTGCTTCAATTTCAGCTAACGCTCTATCCTTCACCTTCTCATCCATTTTCCACCCTTCAAACCTTTTTACTAGTGTTACTCAGTCTCCGTACATGATCAAACCATTTTCCGCATTATTCTTAATGGATATCACCCCTACCTTCTTTCTAATAAACTCATACTTTCGTACCCTTTCTAGTATGTCCAAATATCCAACTTAGCATATCTCCATCACAAATGAATCTCAACAATATTGTAAAGCCCAACATTTTTTATCATATAACATTGCCGACCTAATACCTAATAGTTGCACAATAGAGTTTTTAATACAAATTATGGGGCAAGCCACGATCACATACAAAAACGGAAGCTCATCTCCACTTTACACAACCAAAGTTGATCCAATGAATGACGTTTCTATCAAATTTATCATACTTTCTAATAATAGATCCTAGGTATCAAAAAGGTCAATGAACACTTTCTCCATCCAAATTGATACCACTTGTCACCTTGCTTCTTGAGCCGCTAGATATATAAATTAATTATATTATTTATGCTCAAAATAAAGCCATGAAAGTCCAAGGTATCACTACAATTCCAAGTTACTTTAGATGAAGAAACCTATCAAAAAAGAAAGAAAAAAGATGAAGGATAACTGATCAAAAGCCTAAAATTCAATCATTTATGGTTAAACATAACAACACCGCATAAGAAGAGTGTTTGAGGAGCTTGATTCAGGTAGGAAATTTTCCTTGAAAAAGAAAGCGAACAATTTGCAATGGAAAAATTAAGAAATCTCACTATGAGCAGCAAATTCCAAAATTAATGATGAATGGAGTAGAGTTAGAACTTGGAAGGCAGCACTAGGATGGACATCTTACAAGCTAAAGAAAGCGCAAGACTGCATGTCATCATGAAAAGGGATGAAAAACGCAGATCTCGAAAACGATTGAAATCCTCACATACAACAAAGATACAATGGAGGCATTGGTAGACCTAGCGGTAAGAGATCCGAAGAGACTTTGAATAACATAAAACAATTAGGGATCAGTTGTGTTTTTACTTTGAGGACCAACAATACCACGAGCTTGAGACAACCAATAATGCCAAAAAACCACGCTCCCTACTAATGGATGCATTACAGTTCCTAAGCCCAGATGTAGTGAAAAACATTTGCGGTTACAGATCCATATGCAAATTATTATGGGACTAAAGCTTTGATGTTGTTGTTGTTCTAGATGTACTTAGATTAGTAGAAATTGTATCCGTAACATGAGGTTTATCTTTCAATCCTTGTTGTTACGATTGTCAAAAAATAAAACATGATAAAGCATTGATGGTTTCCTTTTTTAAGATTAATTAACAAGCATAACCTAGGACAAAGACAACTCGAGTAAAAAAATATAAATCAAAAAAACCTATTGACACAAGTAACGTATTGAATCATAGCATGAATTATGCAGAATGGATGGAGAAATCAATTGCAGTTAGACACCCTCATCAACACACTTTTTCAAAGAGTACTTATAAAAAAGAACATAAAAAAAATAATAATAAAAAGAAAAACGCTGCCAAATGAGAGGGGAAAAAAGGCAAAAGCACGTGAAAGGCATGATATAGATCATCAATACCATGATTTTAACAATGAGGACAAACCTAAAGGGAATAGTTTACCAGCTAGAAACCATCTCAGAGAGTTAGAAGGTGGATTTTATCTTGAATGTCAGGATTTGGGACATAATGATAAAGTACATCATTCGAAGCAACATGTACCAAACATTTTGGCCCGAAGAGAGTATTATTTGTACAATAACAATAGACAAGCATATGGATCATTACGATCAGTAAAAACCCCAAAAGTGACCTGAGGCATTGCAAATTTTCAGACGTCAAACGCACATTTTATTCATTAATGAGGCATTACTAAGTGACAGATGAAAATCAGGGCGGGGCGGCCGCAGAGTCAAGGAGAAAAGCTATATTTTCATAGTTCAACTAAAACATTGAACTATGAAAATCTAATACTTATTGCCTGAAGTAATTTTCAAAAATTCATAACTATCAAAGAAAATCTGATACTTAGACACGTAGTATTTCAACAAAAAGGAATTCATACTAAATATACACTAACAACTATATCATTCCCAAAAACTAAAGCTGGTGAAAATTTTTGATGTTTTGTGTAATGATTAATCCATAATATTAATCTAGTTCCCCACTTCATATCTTATATAATTTAGGTAGTAGTGTACTTCATCAAAATTAAACATATTAGTATATTACACTTTGTAAACAAAACTTTGATCATGATCATCTCATAAAACCTAGAAAAAACAGATTTTCCAATTAAAAATAAATAAAATTAAAACAAAAAATATAATCCCGGAAAATAATCAAACCCTAGAAGATTAAACCCTAGCTTAATATCAAGAGAAGGAATAGTTTTCTTACCTCAGATGCTGCTCCGATGGAAGAGATGAAAAACTGGCGCACAGGACACTGCTCCAATGGAGGACTTCAGAGAGTATGAATAGCGAAAGACTGAAGCTTGGAAGTTTTGGAATGTTTTCTTTTCCTTTTGTGTTTTGTCACTTTGTGCAAGCAATTTTGTGGGAAGGATGACAGATTACATATCATAATACCATTTTAAGGGGAAATTTTGTCAGAACACCTCTTAAAACTATTTTTTGCCAAAATACATCTTTTAAAATCTTTTTTGCGAAAACATACCTAAAATAATTTTTTCTTGTGCAAGGACACACCTTGTTTCACTTTTCCGGCGTTGACCAATTATTATCGGTGTTGACCAATCTGTTTTTTCTATTGACACCTCAATTCCTATTTGTATTTGTGCACTCTTCTTTATATTATAAAAAGGCTAATTATATAATTAACTTCAATCACTCCCATTTTCATACTCTAACTCAATAATTTCATCAACTGCCAAAACTCAGTCATCTTTTCTATTTTACCCCCAAATGATAACAATACTCAACATATATAATTTTCAGTTCCATTTCCGTTTTTTCACTACAATTTTACTACAGAAATAAATAAAATAAATAAGGGTTTTTCTCACTTGTACCCACATGTTTTTTTCATTTTCTAAGGTATACCCACCTTTGCCTAAAATTCCAAGGGATACCCACAAATTTACAAAAATTATTCACTTATAGCCACTTGTTAAATCCACCGTTAGAAAAACCGTTAGTTCATCTTCTTCCTTCGTTTCCAACATCATCATCTTGTTTCCCTTCTTCCTCCATATCCAACTTTCAAATACAATACCTTCAAAATGCAATTCAAGACTTAAGATTTTCAAAACAAATTAAGCCCTCTATCCATTTAATTAATTTTCTCATCTATCAACAATAATTAATTTTCTCTCCTTACTCAAAAAAAAAAAAGATTGAAAAAAAGAAAAAAAAATCCATTTAAGTAATGAGGTTGCCATTAGTTTTTTGCTTCTTAGTTTTTAAAAGTGGTTTTAGTGCGAGTGTATGGGATGGTGGGGAGCTGTAATTGAGGGTGGTGTTATGGTGTTGACGGAGAGAAGTGAGGAAGCAACTAAATTTAACGGAAATGTCACCTGAGAGTTAACAATGTGGCTATGAGTGATTAATTTTTGTAAACTTGTGGATGTCCCTGAGAATAACACGAAAATGTGGGTACACCTTAGAAAATGAAAAAACACGTGGGTACACATGAGAAAAACCCAATAAATAAAACACACACACACACACACACACAAACTTATCAGATTTTCATCTTCATATGCCTAAATAGGAAGTGTTCATATGCCTAAATTAAAAATCAGACAGTTTGATTTTCCTAATGTGAAGATGAACAGAAAATTGAATTTTCCTAATTTCAACTCTGAATTTACCTTAATTGATTTTCCTAATAGGACAATCTGATTTTTAATTAAGGTGAAGATGAATAGAAAATTGAATTTTCCTAATTTCAACTCTCAATTTACCTTAATTAATTTATGTTTATCTTCCTTTTTTCTTTTTGTTGTCTTCACTCTTTTATGGTAAATTCAATTCAATTAACCTTTAATTATTGGTTTGGCTGCAGTTGACTTTCCTTGAATTGGTAGATTGATAAGAGAGGGATGAATGGAGAGGAACGATTGAAAAGTGTGAATGATTGTATTTTGCAATATAAGGAGTAAATTAGGTCAAGAAAAAGAAAGGGAAATAGGGGAAAGTTTTAAAGGGACATAGAGGGAGGAGTGTAAATAGGGGTGTGAATAGAGATAACAGTGAGTCAACACCGAAAAAATGAGGTCAACACTGGAAAACGGGATCAAAGTGTGTTTTCGCAACAAAAAAAAAAGTGTTTAAGGTGTGTCTTCGCAAAATGGGTTTTAAAAGGTGTGTTTTCGCAAAAAAAATTAACTTTAAAAGGTGTATTTTGGCAAAATTTCCCATTTTAAGATAATATGTAAGAAATTCAGGGATAGAGTCGTCTTTTTATATGCATTTTAAGGGGTAATAGGGTAATAAAGTTTTCTGCATATTTACAAAAATACCATGTGATTTGCTATTTATACATATCATAGTGATTTAGTAGATATTATCCATTTTGTGTTGATCACGGAAAAATTATAGTTCTCTTTTTTTGGTTGTTATGGAATTAAGGGTTTGTTTGGTAGGGTGTAAAATATTTTTTTCGAAAATATTTTTTGTACTTTACATTGTTTTAGTTCGGAGTAAAATATTAAAATATAAAAGTTAGGGTGAAAAATTATTTTTCATCTTGTTTCAAATATTTTCCTCAAAAGTGGAGAGGAAAACAATTTCCATAATGAAATATCATTTTACATTCAACCAAACAACGGAAAGCTTTTATGAAAATGATTCTTCCAATGTTGAAAATCATTTTCATCTGAAAATAGTTTACACCATACCAAACGGAGCCTAAATACCTGGAGCTTGGAGGCATTTAAAATACACATGAATTTAATATTCTCATACAAATTTTACGAATTGGCTTTAACTTGTTTGATTGACATGCGGGAATTGTAAATTCATAGGAAGTTTCAATCACCAACGAGGTATTTTAATTCCCTTATTTTGTAGCAAATCAAAGTTCCAATTCTAGAATTCCTATATTTTAAGGAATTGAGGACAACCAAACAATTTTCCTTACCAATGAACAACTCCCCTTACAAATAATTCATGGGATTTATGAATTCCTGTTGAAATTGATAGCAACCAAATAAGTATTAAGTAGAATTTCGTCAATTTTAGTGTTGGATTAGAAACAAAAAAGTTGTGGAAAGGGTTTGTCATTAGGTTGCACTAAGTCGAGTACAAGATCGAAAATGAATACGGATACTTATAATCACTTTTTATACATGGTTTTATACCCCCGCTATGATTTTACGAGCCCAGAGATATTCGGTCTCAGTTCGTGTGATAATCAGGCCTATTAGCACACCTACTCTCCTAGCAAGCACATAAATATGACATATCAGAAAGATTTTTTAGTCTCCAACAAATACATAGAAAAGACAAGTAAAATTCGTAATACTCCCTCAATATATAAACCTGGATTGAAAATTTATATAACTAAAAATAGGCTTAACTAGGAGATCGAACTAATAGCCAACTAAATGCAGAAAATTGATAACTATATTAGGGCCGGGCCTCTTTACTTCAAATGAAAATAGTTGAATTGAACTGAATTGATTGGAGCTGAGCTGAACTGAAAGTTTTTTTATGAATGATTGATGATTAGCAAAATAAAAGAAGAGATGAAGTGAACTGAAAGTTTTTTATGAAAGATTAGTGATTAGCAAAATAAAAGAAGAGCTGAGCTGAACTGAGCTAAACGGAGTTGAACTGAACTAAACTAAAGTGAACTGAACTGATTTTAGGTTGAAGTAAACATTGTAAAGGTGAAAAATATATAAATTATATGATATTATGAAGACCTTTTTACATCATATATATACTAAAGGCTAAGGCAATCCTTACCCATAGAGTACAACTATGTAAATACACAATTATAGGAAAGGCATAATTACAGAGACATACTTTACAAATATACGAGACTGGCATTATGCTAATCAAGATATGACCAAATCAATGGGATATGATATATCATTAAGATATACATAAGAAGAATAATATCATCCCCTGATATTATTCTCCACATGCCCCCGCAAGATGGACTGCGGATCAGAAAGTCTGATCTTGATGAGTAACGTAGCCAATCGTGGTCTGGTTAACGGTTTAATAAGGAAATCAGCGAGTTGATCACCGGTTGAGACATGAGTGACACGTAATGCACTTTTTTGAACCTGTTCACGTATGAAGTAGAAAGCTAGTGCAAGATGCTTCATCTTAGAATGAAAAACTGGATTTGAACATAAATAAGTGGCGCTCAAATTGTCACAATAAATAACTGGTGTATGGTATGTACGTATACCCATTTCAAGGAGAAGGTTTTGAACCCACATTAATTGAGCTGTGGTAGATGCTACCGCTTTATATTCGGCTTCCATGGAGGAACGAGCTATAGAGCGTTGCTTTTTGGAGCACCAAGTGATGGGATTGCGTCCAAGGAATACCACATGCCCCATTGTAGAGGTGAAATCATCCTTGTCCCCAGCCCAATCGGCATCGGAGAAAGCATGGACTATAGTGGGTGAGTCGCGATAAATATTTATTCCTTTATCGAGAGTGCCACTTAAAT
This sequence comes from Suaeda aralocaspica, assembly GCA_016808085.1. Taxonomy (NCBI): domain Eukaryota; kingdom Viridiplantae; phylum Streptophyta; class Magnoliopsida; order Caryophyllales; family Amaranthaceae; genus Suaeda; species Suaeda aralocaspica. Next base: position 1,138,079 of record PYUH01000285.1, read on the forward strand.
AGTGCAATAGACGTTTAAGGGCTGCCCAATGAGTAGTTGTTGGACGATGCATAAATTGAGAGAGCTTATTAACAGCAAATGCAACATCCAGCCTTGTGAGAGTAAGATATTGGAGGCTACCTAATGCTGCCCTGTAGTCTCGTGGTACTTGAAGCACATCTCCTGAGTTTATCGTCAATGTAGGATTTAAGACCGTAGGGGTTGTGGCTGGTTTAGCTTCGTGCATACCCATTTTTTCAAGAAGATCAATGATATATCTTCTTTGATTAAGAGATAGACCATGAGTAGTGGGCATAACTTCAACACCAAGAAAATAGGAGAGTGAGCCCAAGTCTTTTAAAGCAAACTTGTGAGCAAAGCTCTTAATGAACATATCAATGTTAGGGGCATTTGGACCGGTAATAATGATGTCATCCACACCCTGATTCCAATGTCACCCATTTGCCTCGAATTTGTTCTGATCATAACCCTCTCCGAATTTCTAAGATTCGTATGAATGAAGGTAGTTTAATCTGAAATCGAGGGGGAATTCTAGAATCCGTCAATTTTCTGGGTTTGGACCTATTCTTCCTGGGACTGTCCTTCTGATACAGAATCCGAGACTGAAGAATCCTCTTACAAAGACTGTTTTTTCCTCTTTTCTGATAGTAAATATTTCTCAGAACATGGAGTGATCCACGAAACGTCTTTTCTCACTCAAGTAGGGCTAGGGGTCTCAGTCAGCTTTAGGCCATTTTGAGATAAATTGGATTAGTTGAATGGTGCAGTATGAATAACGATGTGTCCGAAATACATCTCTGGAAACCAATACCAAGTAAGAATGTGGCTAACTCAGTGTACCATGCTCGTGGGGCCTGTTTAAGGCCATAAATGGCTTTCTTTAATTTGCATATATGTGTAGGAAATCTCTCATCAACAAACCCGGGTGGTTGAGACATGTAAACTTCCTCTTGTAACGTGCCTTGTAAAAAGGCATTGTTAATATCTAGTTGTCGGAGGCACCATTTTTGAGTAACAGCAAGGCTAAGAAGTACACGTATGGTGACTGGTTTGACAACTGGACTGAAAGTTTCTGTGTAATCTATTCCGGGCCTTTGTTGGAATCCCTTGGCAACTAGACGAGCTTTGTATAGTTCAATTGACCCATCGGGTTTATATTTGATAAGAAAGACCCATTTGCATTTGATAATATTACGTGCAAGTTCGGTAGGTACAAGATCCCATGTACCAAGTTTGTGCATGGAAGTGATTTCTTCTTCCATTGCTTTTTTCCATAATGGGTCTTTTAGAGCTTGTGCAACTGTGCTTGGTGTAGCAGGATGAGCTTTGATGGAGGTGGAGTGTACATACTTTGGGTTGGATTTATAAATGTTGTTTTTGGAGAGAGTGATTACTCCTAGAGGTGTGTAATTAGGATCGTTGGTAGAAGGTGCTTGAGGTTGTGACTCAGTGGTAGAGGGAGATTGTATGATGGTGTGAGTAGGAGATGGGAGATCTGTAGGAGGTTGGTTAAGGGTTGGGATGACATCGGTGGGAGTTGTTGTTGATGTGGTGGAAGGTGTAATAGGGGTATTAGGTACTGATATAGTGGGAATTTGAGATAGTGAGTTAAATGATGATGAAGATGAGTGGGTAGAGGAGTCATGCGTGGCTTTTGTATTATTTGGGGCATGTGCAGCATTAGATGTAGATGGGAAAATAGGTAGGGTAATAAGTGGACACCAAGCATCGGCATTTGGAAGTGGGTCAGAGGAGGTTTGAGAAATAAGACTATTGTAAGGAAATTCAGTTTCAATGAAACGAACATGACGAGATGTATAAACTCGATTAGAAGTAGGATCAAGACAATGATAAGCACTTTGTGTTTTAGAGTACCCAATAAATATGCAAGGCTTGGATTTGGGGTCTAATTTGTGTTTAGTGTATGGTTTGAGCCATGGGTAACACAAACAACCAAAACTTCTTAATTTAAGATAATTAGGCACAGCTCCAAATAAACAATAATAAGGAGATTTATGTAAAAGAGTAAGTGTTGGAAGCCTATTTATTAAATAAGTAGCAGTAGTGAAGGCATATGACCAAAAAGTGAGAGGTAGATGAGCATGAGATAACAGTGAGAGACCAGTTTCAACAATGTGACGATGACGTCTCTCAGCAAAACCATTGTGTTCCGGTGTATGAGGAGGAGAAGTGAGATGAGATACTCCATCAATAGTTAAAAAGGATTCTAGGGCCTCAAATTCTCCACCGTAATCAAAGTAAAGGGTTTTAATTGGTTCGTCAAAGAATTTTTCAACTAAAGCTTTGTATCGAGTGAACACCGGTTTTGTATCAGATTTATTTTTGAGGGGGTAAAACTAAATATACTTTGTATAATGGTCAATAAACACAACATAATATTTAAAATTATCAAGAGAATGAATTGGTGATGTCCATAAATCTGTATACACTATTTCAAGTGGAGCATGAGAGGTTAAAGTGGATTTATTAGAAGGAAGCTTGTGACTTTTGTTACATTGACATGCATCACATTTGAAGGACAAGGAACTAGAGACATCAAGTTTAAAATCTGAAACAAGACTTTTAAAAATAGATAATGAAGGATGCCCAAGCTTATGGTGCCAATTTATTGCTGGTGCCTTTGTTGTATGAAAAGCTAAAATGGAAGAAGATGATGGTAACTCGTATATCCCTTGTCTAATTGGACCCTTGATAAGTTGTGCCCCCGTGAGATGATCCTTCATAAGAAAAGAATCAGAAGAAAATTCAATAAGAATGTTATTATCAGTGCATAATTGAGAGATAGAAATAATATTTCTAGTCATGGAGGGAGCACATAATACACTAGGCAAGTTAAGAATTTTAGACTTAGTAGGGATAGAAAGAGAACCAGTGTGTGTAATTGGAACGCCTGTGTTGTTACCAATTATAATTTCCTCACTGCCGTCATAGGGATGATGAAGTGATAAGTTATTCAAGTCGGTAGTGATATGCTGAGAAGCCCCGGTGTCGAGAAGCCACGGTGTAGGATTAGAATTGGAACTAGTAGCAGTAGCTAGGTGGGCTTGAGGGGTTTGTGAGTGGTTGTTGAGGGGAGGAAGGGTTGGACGAGCATTCGGGAAGCGTTGTTGGAAAGCGGGACAACGATACAAGGAGTGTCCTTGCGTGTGACACCACTAACACTTGCCTTGATACCCTTGCCCTTTGGTATTGGTTTTTTGTTTGTTATTAGTGCCGAAATGCTTTTGGTGAGAGGAGTTGCGAGAATAATTCTCAGAGTGAGGTTGATGTTGGGCATTTGAAGAAAAAGTGCGTGTAGTGGTGGCTAGGGCGGTCGCAGGCAGCGGGGTAGTGGTGGTTGAAGTACGTAGACTTATCTCTCGTATGAGCAATTTCTCATGTAATCCATCAAAAGTTATCAAAGTGTCTCGAGCATTTGTAGCATCAATGACAGCTTGGTAATTTGGATCTTGTAAGCCTTCAAGAACTTTCTCAATGAGGTCTTCAAGCTTGTATGGCTCACCTAGTATAGCAAGTTTGTCGGCACAAATTCGAATCGAAGTCATGTACTCAGTAATAGATTGGGTGCCTTTTGTGATTGCTTTCATGTTTGCTTTGAGAAGCTTGGTATGACCCCTGGTATGGCGAGCAAAAGTATGGGCTAGGATGTCTCATGCTTCCTTGGTCGTGGTGGCTCGGGAAACGAGAGGTACAATGGTCGGATCCAAAGTACCGATGAAGGCACCAAAGAGTAACTTGTCTTGACTTACCCATGTAGTGTGAGCCGGATTAGGGACTGTTTTAGACTCTTTTGTAATCATAGGTGGAGGAGACACATATGACCCATCAATTAACTTGAAGAGTCCGTGACCAACAAGAGTCGCCTCCAACTGAAGTTTCCAGGAAAGGTAATTTGTGTTGGTAAGCTTGAGGACATTTGTGAGATTGACAACCACCAGAGGGTTGGAGGGCCCAATGTCATTTGGAATTGTATTAGTGGCCATGGAAATGTGTTGACTTTGGGTAGGAGAAAAAAATGGAGATTATTGTGTATTGTGTATTAGAGGACCATCTCAACCAAAAGCTTAAGCTGATGGTTAAGGCCCAGGAATAGTTTATATACTCTATTAGCCCCTCACACAAGAGCCCGTTGGGCTTGAAGTGTGGATGCAGCATGGGCCCCCTCATACCCTGCGCTTAATAATTCCACTTAGAAGGGAGGGGTGGATGAGATTCGAACCCGTGACCTTTGTGTCACGCTGGCTCTGATACCATATTAGAGGACCATCTCAACCAAAAGCTTAAGCTGATGGTTGAGGCCCAGGAATCGTTTATATACTCTATCAAACATGCCCTTAGTCTTAATCACAACTAATACATATATGAACAAACTTTTCATCGTAAGATTATAACTGATACTCCTTTACTCGTAACTAATGCAAACATCATCAACTCATCACGACTATAAACATTAGATTGTAAATAATCATGACTAGAACAGTAATAATAACACTATAACCAAAATAAACTCAATATCAGTCAACTGTAACTAACACAATTTAACAATTTCTTGATATATCCAAACTAGTTGATAACTAAAAAAAATCTTGATAGATCTACGAATTGTACCAAATAAATGGCTAGCCAAATTAGAACATTAAAAGAACCTTAGAGAACATATATTGCAGTTTACCAACAAACTAAACATGATTAAGATGTAAACAAAGATACTGATGTGAATTTTAATGGGTAAACAATAAAACTCACATGGTTGATAGACTGTAGTTTAGATTTAAAAAGGAAAGTTCGAATGACAAAAGAGAAAAACAACAAAGACAAACCTCTCAAAAGCTCAAAAATAAGAATGACAAAAAAAATTGTCAAATTCACCAAACTAATGGAAAAATGGAATCAAAAAAATACTTTGAAAATAGAAGAAAAACAATGGCATAACCTGTTATAAGCTACAAAAGGTTACAGGATTATAGTTTAAAGGATTCTTAATTAAGGAGATCACACAGTAATACTGAAGACAATGTCTTGACTCCTTGACTTGACGTTGTGGATGGGCGATCTGAGCTAGCGTGTGTTAAGGTTGGCGTTGACCCTTGGTGAGCCTGGCGAGCAAGAGATCCGACGTGTAGATGTACCTGCACAAAGGAATAAATCCTTGGTGGATTTACCCCCCTCCGATGGTTAAGTAAGTAACTGTTTGATAAATTTAGAGAGAGAGAGTTAGAGACAGAGAGTGAGCACAATAAATGCTTGTGTCATAAATGAGAATTGAATGCCTGATGTTATGGTTTTTGAGGGTATTTATACCCATAAAGGTGCACTGCTTTGTCCTTCTACAGTAGAGGACTATACCCCTTCTTTCCTTTGATAGGGAGAGTCGGAGGATTATCCAGCGTGTAATGGGGGCTTCCCCTTCCCACTTGGCTTTCTGCCTAATCCTTTATGATTTATAGGCTGACACTTGTCCTTCATCCGTTGCCCCATATTTAGTCACACAGATTAGGTTAGTGTTTTAATCTGGTCCGTTGAAAGGGTATATAACATTTGCCTCTTATCAAGCCGTTGAATTTGAAAAGGTGTTTAACAGCTAATTAATGAAGGGGGTTGATGATTACAAAACAGTTTCCCAGGAAGAGAAAAGGAGGGGTACTTTTTTACTTTCCCTTTGGTGCTCGGACGCAATTGCCCCTTCCTTTTCATCTTCATGGGGAAAAGTCATAACTGCCCCTTTAATTCCTATAAATACCTCTCCCTTCCTTGCAAAATCCTCATTTGTTCTTCCTTTTTTTTTCAATCTTCATAAGATTTCTCTGAGAATAGTTAGGTTTCCTTTGGAAGTTTGTTTGAGTTTTGTAATTTTCATGGGTAATAGCGTTTTGGTTTTGCAATTCTTATTTCGTGGTATCAGTTCGTCAGTCTCTGCCATTCCAATCTCGTGGTGCTCCGGTTTCTTAAAGCGTTGCTCAGGTATTTTTCACTTCCATTTCTGTTTGTTTTTCTCCTTCTCCCTTTTGTTTTCAATTTTTCTACTTCTTATGGCCTCTGCTTCCTCCTCTAATGGGGTTTATCTTCATCTCCCTGGCAAAAGAAGGGTTTTGTGGGGGTGAGGGGAACTCTATTTCATCTGGTTTTAAAGGGGTGAGAGCCATGTATCTCGCCTCTTCTACCCCTGATAGCTCGCCACCTCTAACATTTCAGAATCTCACACCTTTTAATTCTTGTGTGCAGAATTCTATGGTTAGAAAAAAAATTGAGCTAGAAGATATAGCACAATGGTGGTCTCCTCTTCTTCTTCTAAAAAGGCGCCTTCCAAAGGGCGAGATCTTTCTGAAGATACTGAAGCCCTGTTCGCCGGTCCTCCTGGTGAGGCTCGGAGAGATCAGGGTGGCGAGCAATTGGAGGTGGAAGTCAAATCTTCCTCATACTTTCCTAAAAACGACCCAAGCGCCATCCCTGTTAGTAATGCTTAGATCAAGCACTTGGATGAGGATCGTGGTATGCTTACGAAGTCTTTATGGCTTCCAGAGCATATTAAAATGCTTGACCCCCTCCCTGGCGCCACGATCACAGAAACTCAGCCCAATGAGTTTGGTGTTTACAAGGACGCCCTGTTATTTGGACTTAGGTTTCCCACTCATCCCTTTGTAAATACCTTGTTGGATGAGTATGACATTGGTATAGCCCAGCTGACCCCAAACTCTTGGCACTTCATAAATTCTTTCATCGCCACCTGTGAGATGAAAGGATTGACCCTCTCTTTCAACGCCTTCCACTCTCTTCATTTCCTTAATAGGGTCCACAACCCTGTTGTTGGGTTTAGTTGGTATGCCATTTCCAACTGCTCTTTGTATAGGACTGTCATAAACAAAACCTCTAACCTTAAGGAGTGGAAGGTCAAATTTGTCTTTTTTGTAACTAGTGACCTTGACATGGCAGATCATTATGGTAGATGGAACGATAACGGTAAGCATATGGGTAAATCCCGTGCAATCCCACATCTAACCGCCAGGGAGGAGCGCACCCGGACCTATTTTAAGGCGTCCACTGAGGACAAGGAGTGTCCCGCCAATTGCGTGCCTCTTCCTCACTTAATTAATAACAACTTCTTTCTTTGCGCCGCCAGTTTGTGAGCCAAGTTAGAAAAAGGATCCTGACATTTTAGGTATTACCATGTGCTTGTTACACGCCTTTCTCTTTTTCCCTCTTTTTTTTATAGGTTATGTTTTTTTTTTGATGTTTTTGCCAACTGGGTGAGTCAGCAGCGCCAAGCAGTTGATGAGGCTTTGAAGCTTTCTGAGAAAAGTCGTCAACTTTCAACCGAAGCTACTGAGCTGAAAAACAAATGGGAAAAAGAGTGCCAATATAAGGACGTCGCCCACTTAAGGATGAAAGGTTATTGTGATGTTATGACCAGTTATAACAATATCCTTAAGGCTAAGGGTTCTTCCGACGCCGCCCATAATGCTGCTGTTGCAGCTAAGAAAGCTGCTGAGGAAAAGTTGGCGACTGAGGCAAAGAGGGCTGCTGATGTTGAGTCCAAGGTGGCGAGCCTGCAAAAGGCTAACGAAGAGTTGGAGAAGCAACTTTAGAGCCACATTGAACTTCAGTCAGCTTATGTCAAAGCTGTTGGCGAGAAACAAGAACTCGGCCGTGCCAAAAAAGATTTAGAGTTCCAAGTCAATACTTTGAAAACTGGCATGAACGAACTTCAAGACGAATCCATTGGCATCTATGATGAAGAAATGGCTGATATGAAAAATTTAGTGAAGGAGGCATGGGAACTTTGCTATTGCCATAGTGAGGAGAAAGTAGACTATTCTTACTTCGAGCGCCGCTTAGACTATGTTAGCAGGGCCTTTCTAGCCAAGCATAACAAGGATGACCCGTCCCTCCTTCTCCTTTTGAGTCAACTTCCATCAAGGAAGAAGAAGAAGAAGAGTCTGATCGCCCTGCTGATCAGAGTGAAAGCAAAGCGGCAGGCGAGCAGAGTGCCCCTCCTAGTGAGGTTGTGACTATAGTTGATAGTCCAACAAATGATGCCCCTATCCCCCCTTCATCTTAGTTTATCCTCCTTGTAATTTTGTACTTTTGTAGTATCACTTTCTGTAAAGAGTTTTGTAGAAATTTTAATAATATGATTCATTTTTTGACTTATTATGTCGTTCTTATTATTTATTGCTTTGACTTACTTGGTATATTTTAATCAACTACCTTATTCATATGAGGGCGCTAAAGTTTACCTTTATTTGGATGATTTTGAGTTTAAAAAAGTTAAAGGCAAAATCACCTATAGTGATTGCCCCAACTTTAGTGCCTTATATGCAAAACAGAGCTCTAAACTTGGTAAGGTTTAAAGAAATATGGTTGATTTTTACTCGGTCTTTAAGAGACAGTGTAAAAAATCAACTACCTTGATTGCCCCTAAACCTTAACAAGTTTGGGCTACCTCCTTGTCAAATATTTTCACTTTATTAGATTAGGGCGCCATCATAATGTTCCATATGATGCCTTAGGGATTATGGAGATGTTTAGTACGTGATTGCCCCACCAAACAAGGTCTAATGACTGTCTCACATTAAGCGCCTTTCGAGGTCTTATGAGTCCCCCGACGTTAAAACGCTGTCGAGGTCTTATTATATGACCGCCTCAGCGTTTAAACGTCTTTTGAGATCTTATTTTATGGTTGCCCCAACGTTTAAACGCCTTTTGAGGTCTTATATGGTTGCCTCAACGTTTAAACGCCTTTTGAGGTCTTATGATATGGTTGCCTCAGCGTTTAAACGCCATTTGAGGTGTTATGATATGACTTTAGATATGTGTAATAGCCTTTACTTTTTTATTTAAACTTTTCTAAGACATTGTTTCAGTGCTACATTTATATTTGATATTTTCTGAGTGTATCAGCATTCCATACTCGAGGGAGGCGATGTCCATTCATCCTTTCTAGTTTGAAGGTTCCATCATGAATTTCTTCAGCTATTTTGCATGGTCCTTCCCAATTTGGAGTTAATTTCCCTTGTTCATTAGCTCGCCCAACCGTTTCCATCTTCCTCAACACTAGGTCACCTTCTTTAAGTTGGCGTATCTTGACTTTCTTATTGAACTCGCGACTCATTCGTATTTTGTATAGTTGTTGGCGAAGTAGGGAATTTCCTCTAACTTCTGGGAGATAATCTAAGTGTAATTTCGGCATTTCCCAATTGGCGTCTTCATCGTACAACATCACCCTTAAAGTGGGCTCTTGCATTTTTATTGGCAATACTACATCTGCTCCATATACTAGGGTGAAAGGAGTCTCGCCGGTTGAGTTTTTTGACAACGGTTCTTATAGACCATAAGACATTAGGGATTTCTTCTACCCTCAACCCTTTTGCATCCTCTATCTTTTTCTTGATTCCCGCGCAAAGAATTTTGTTGAAAGATTCCACTTAAACATTCGCTTGAGGATGCCCCACTGCTGCGAAGTGGGCGTTTATCCCTTGATCGCCCAACCACTCTTTGAGGCGATCATTCTCAAACTGTTTTCCGTTGTCAAAAACGATGGATTGAGGTATGCCATATCGAGTGATGATATTCTTCCAGAGATTCTGAGAGATTCTGCTTCAACCCATTTGGTAAAGTAATCCACTGTTATTAGAACAAATTTTCGTTGGCCTGTTGCTTGAGGAAAGGGTCCAAGAATGTCCATGCCCCACTTCGCGAAGGGAAGTGGGCTTAGAATAGGCTTGGGGTAGCTCGCTGGCTTTTGATGTAAGTTTGCAAATATCTAACACTTGTGACACTTTTGAACTATTTCCCATGCATCTTTTCTGACCGTTGGCCAAAAGTATCCCGTTCGTAGTGCCTTTTCTGCTAGTGCGCCAGCTCCAATGTGGGAGGAGCATTGCTCCTAGTGTAAATCTTCCAAGATTTTTCTTCCATTTTCCAGAGTGACGCATTTTAATAGAGGGCGAGAGAAAGACTTTTTGTAGTGCGCCCCATTCCATATTATGAACCACTTATATCTAGCCTTGATGTACTTGGCTTGTTTCTTATCTTCAGGCAAAGCGCCCGTTGTCTTATATGCCATTATTCCGTCCATCCAAGTGTTGCTTCTAACAATATAGGCGACTTCTTCTTCCACACTTCTCTTCTCTTTGACCTCCCAGAATACTGACCTTAGAGTGTCGTCAGCTGCTGAACTTGCCAACTTTGATAGGGCGTCAGCTTGATTTTTGTCTGTTCTTGGAACATGGCTGATGGTAAATTCCTGGAGATCTTTGATTTCCTCCTGAACTACCCTTAAGTACTTAATCATGGCATCATCTCTTGCTTGAAACTGACCATTTACTTGGCTGACCACTAGTTGGGAATCTGAGATGGCGTTCAATTTTGTTGCTCCAGCCGCCTTGCACATTCTAATTCCTGCCAATAAGGCTTCGTACTCTGCCTCGTTGTTAGAGGCTTTGAATTTGAACCTTATAGCATATTTGTACACATCGCCTTCTGGTGATCGACATATGATGCTCGCCCCGGCCCCTTACTGGGTAGATGAACCATCCACATGTAAGGTCCAGTAGTCCTTTTTCTCTAGGTACTCCCAGGGTGAGTAGTTTCTACTATGAAGTCTGCCAGGGCTTGGCCCTTGATGGCCTTTCGTGGTTCATATTCTATCTCGAATGCCCCTAACTTAACTGCCCATCTTAGCATTCTCCCAAATGATTCCTTATTTCTCATAGCTTGCTTGATTGGTTGATTGGATAGGACTATTGGCTTGTGAGCCAGAAAATAAGGGCGTAACTTCTTACTAGCTCTGAATAATGCCAATCCAACTTTTTCAATGAGGAGTTACTTTTTCTCAGCAATTTGTAACACATGACTGATAAAGTATACATGCATTTGTATTTTATCCCTTTCGGCGATCAAAAGTGCAGACACCACCACTCCCGATACCGCTAGGTAGACAAACAATGTTTCTCCTACCATAGGACTGACCAGTCTTGGAAATGAGTGAAGATGTTTTTTTAGTGCCACGAACGCCTCCTCCGCCTCTGGCGTCCATTCGAACTTTGCCTTCTTTCGAATGGTGTTGAAGAACTGATGGCACTTATCCCCTGATCTTGATAAGAATCTTCCTAGTGCAGCCAAACATCCTGTCAACTTTTGTACCTCCCTCACACAAGTGGGAGCCTTCATATCTACTACCGCTTAGATTTTGTCCGGATTGGCTTCGATTCCTCTTTCATCCACCAAGAATCCTAGAAATTTTCCTTTGGTTACTCCAACCACACAGTTCTTAGGGTTGAGCTTCATATTGTGTTTCCTCAGGGTTTCAAAAGTTTCTCTGAGATCCTTTGTGTGCTCACCACTTAACTTGCTTTTTACTATCATGTCATCAATATATGCCTCAAGTTTCTCCCAATTTGCTCGGAGAAGACTGTGGTTACTAATTTCTGGAAGGTCGCCGGGGCATTTTTTTACTCAAAGGGCATGACTTGATAGCAGTATACCCCCTGCTAAGTGACAAAGGCGGTTTTCTCATGGCCCTTGATGAGGCTATCGCACACCTATCAAAAATAAACCAAACGACACTAACTAATGTAGCTAGGGAAGTAAGGATCGAATCCTCAGGGAAGCAATTGAACTCTATTAGTTCTAAAAAGCTTAAACCGTACAAAGGGCCTTGGTTGAGAAATGTTGACTAACTAACTGACTACTATTTAACTACTAATTAATTACGGGAAATGACGAAGATTAAAACCAATAAATTAAGCCTAGGGTCATTCGGGTCACCAAGAAAAACTAATGGATTCACTAACAAAGATCGTTCAACCTCACAATTATCGTCAATTTAGGGCTCACTAATTCTCTCGAATCTAGACTCCCTCGAAACTCATCTAGCGGCTCTCGCTCATGCCTAGACTAATTCCGCCTATTATTCAGTGGTCTTATTGTGGTATTTTTACCTCTCGGCATCAAATTGAACAATTACCAAAATTACAACTAAATCTGCGCACAATTCAATTGTAAACGAAAAACCCAATAATAGGAAATTGACTACTATTTGTGGAATTGAAACAACCTAATTTAGTTAGTCCATTGATTAATCAAGGTTTCCCTAACCCTAGAAATTAGACTACTCACTCATGATTATGAAAATTAAAGCAACAATAATTGTAAAATTCATGGTTGAATTCATGAAATAATTGACAATTAAACTAATTAACATCAACAATTAACTAAATTAATTAGACTAAAGAGACTAAAAAGCATAAATTAACTAAAATAAAGAACAAAAGTAGAAGAATTACCAAATTGAAGAGCAAATTGAAGACTTGAATTGAATTGAAAATTAATGTTATGAGCAAAACCCTAATTTCCCCAAATTAATTTGAGAGAGAAAAAGTGCCTAATAATAAAACCTAAGAGAGTAATTCTAAATTATGAAAAGCATAAGTTCTTTTGCCTAGAAAGTCGTGCCTATTGTACCCAAAGTTGGGCTTACAAAGCCTAACTACGAAGAAAATAAAAGAGAATTAAAAACTCTGGAAAATCGGCTGATGCGGGCGCATAAATCTCCCAGAACGCCTTCTAGTTTGTTTTTCTTCTTAAATGCGCCCACATGTCTATTTTGTGCGCCCGCATATATACCTCAGAAGCTTATTTCATTTTCTTTTCTTCTTATTTCTTCATGAGTTCTTTAAGACTTGTTTTCATACTTCTTGACACGCATTTCCATGCATCTTCACTCTTATCCCGTCCAAGCTTTCCGGCTTCGTTCCGAGCCTCGGTTTCCGTGCCNATCAAATTGAACAATTACCAAAATTACAACTAAATCTGCGCACAATTCAATTGTAAACGAAAAACCCAATAATAGGAAATTGACTACTATTTGTGGAATTGAAACAACCTAATTTAGTTAGTCCATTGATTAATCAAGGTTTCCCTAACCCTAGAAATTAGACTACTCACTCATGATTATGAAAATTAAAGCAACAATAATTGTAAAATTCATGGTTGAATTCATGAAATAATTGACAATTAAACTAATTAACATCAACAATTAACTAAATTAATTAGACTAAAGAGACTAAAAAGCATAAATTAACTAAAATAAAGAACAAAAGCAGAAGAATTACCAAATTGAAGAGCAAATTGAAGACTTAAATTGAATTGAAAATTAATGTTATGAGCAAAACCCTAATTTCCCCAAATTAATTTGAGAGAGAAAAAGTGCCTAATAATAAAACCTAAGAGAGTAATTCTAAATTATGAAAAGCATAAGTTCTTTTGCCTAGAAAGTCGTGCCTATTGTACCCAAAGTTGGGCTTACAAAGCCTAACTACGAAGAAAATAAAAGAGAATTAAAAACTCTGGAAAATCGGCTGATGCGGGCGCATAAATCTCCCAGAACGCCTTCTAGTTTGTTTTTCTTCTTAAATGCGCCCACATGTCTATTTTGTGCGCCCGCATATATACCTCAGAAGCTTATTTCATTTTCTTTTCTTCTTATTTCTTCATGAGTTCTTTAAGACTTGTTTTCATACTTCTTGACACGCATTTCCATGCACCTTCATTCTTATCCCGTCCAAGCTTTTCGGCTTCGTTCCGAGCCTCGGTTTCCATGCCTGAAATTACAAAACACACCAAAACCGAGCATAACAACCGCAAATGATAAAAATCAAACTAAAAAGCTCTAAAATTGCCGGAAATCAATCAAACTTGGCGAGACACTTCAAATTAGCTAAAGAACATCAAACGAGCTAAAATAAAGTCAGAATAACAACCACTAGGCATAAAATTGACTCGAAACAAGGGGAAAAACACTATAAAAACCGCACATATCAGCCCTCTTTATATAGGGGAATCTGATGGAAGCCAGAGTAAGCATCCATAAAGCTCATTAATGCATGACTCGCTTTAGAAACAACTAGCTTGTCTATCTTGGGCAAGGGGAAGCAATCTTTTGGGCACGCCTTATTGAGATCTGTATAATCTACACACATCCTCCAAGTTCCATTGGGCTTAGGGACTAGGACCACATTCGCTAGCCATTGAGGATATTGGCAGGGTTTGATGAACCTGGCGTCCAAAAGCTTCTGAACCTTAGCCTCCACCGCCTTATTCCTTTCATTACCCAAGTTTCTCTTTTTCTGTAATACTGGCTTCTTGGTTGGGTCCACATTCAGCTTGTGGACTGCAATGCTAGGATCAATGCATGGCATTTCATTTGCTTTATAAGCAAATATATCCTTAAAGTCCCTTAGCAGGAGTTTGATAGCTTTTTCCTCGCCCTTCTCCAAAATTTTCCCCAACTTCACAGTTCTTTCTTTTTTACTTTCATCTAAGACAAAATCTTCGTGCTCATCTGCTGCCACTGGTTTGTTGGCCTATTTTAAACTCAACACCGCCAACAATTCCACCGCTGCCTTATCATCCAGCTTCCTTTTCTTCACTGGCGTTGAGCCTTCTATATTCCCTTGGCTCATGGACTTAAGAGTAGTTAAATAACACTCCTTGGCCGCTTGTTGATCGCCATGTATTGATCCTATAGACCCATTATCACATTCAAACTTCATCAATTGCCTTGGCGATGTTTAATGTTGGTCGCCCAAGAATAATGTTGTAAGCCATGGCATCTCGAACAACCAAAAACCTTACAAACATATTTCTTGGGTTCATCTTATCCCCCAATCGCAAAGGAAGGGTGACACTGCCAACGCGGTGGATGATGCCTCCCCCAAATCCAATTATTGGGTGATGGATTGGGGTTAACGCCTCCTTGGCATAATTTAATTTTTCCAGGCACGATAGGCTGATGATATCAGTGGAACTGTCTGTGTCTATTAAGATCCGCCTTACTTTCAAGTTGGCGACCTTCAGTTCAACTACCATGGGATCATCATGGGGTGTCTTTATACTCCCCCTATCTCTTTCAGAGATGCATACATCGAGGAAATTCCCTTCCTTTCTTGCCGTTGTAGAGGTGTACACTTGACTCAGCTGCCTGACATAGTCCTTACCCCCTCTCATGGTCGGACCTCCAGCCGCAAACCCCCCTTAGATGACCGCCACCACATCTGGCGGGGTGTCATACCAAGAGTCTTCATAATTACTTCATGCCTCTTTTCTTCTACCTCCTTTGATGTATGACCCTAATTTGCCTTGAGAAGCTAGATCATCAAGGAATCTCCTCAAATTCTTGTAGTCGTTAGTGTAGTGCCCCACATCCATGTGGAAGTGGCAAAATTTCTTTTTGTCCCAGCTTTTCTACCGGCGTTCTCATTGGGGTGGGCATCTGGATCCCCAGCTTTGGGCCTACTTCTTTCAAAATTACCCCTATCTCCTTATTATACTCGTAGGGAGATACATAGGGGGCGACTTCCCTTTTCGCTTAAACTTGCTGGAATCTTCCTTTTTGGCTGGGGCGATAGACCAGGTCTCCGCCCTCCTTTCTTTTCTTTAGGGGACGCCATCTCGCCTGTCCTCAAACTTCTTTTTCATTTTTGTGGTGGAGCAAAGCTCTGTTGCATGAATGAAGGATTCTGCCTCTTTCAAGGCAGTCTTGAGGTCCCTAATATCCTTTCGAACAATATCAAATTTCAACGTTTCTTCCCTCAATCCCTGAAAGAAACAGTCAAACGCCACATTTTCATTCAAACTTGGAATTTGTAGTGCTTCCAAGTTAAATCGTTGTACATAATTTCTCAAGGTTTCAAAATGCCCCTGTGAAATTCTGCCTAGGTGCATGCTGGTCTTCTTTTCTTGTTTGTTTGCCATGAAGTGATGGAAAAAGAGGATACTTAATTCCATAAAGCTGTTTATGGAATTATCAAGTAAACTTCCAAACCATTTCTACGCCACCCTTTCAAGGTGGCTGGGAAGTGCTTACACCATGTTGCATCATTAGCTCCTTGTAACAACATGGCGTGTTTGAATATGGCGACATGATCATCTGGGTCAGTCGTGCCATCAAAGGCTTCTATGATTGGTGGTTTGACCTTGTACGCCCTTGGTGCTAACATGATTCCTAGGGAGAACGACGTTTTCCATGATATGACGGCACTTTCATTTTAAGAGACATATTGTTGAGTAGTTTTCCTCTTGGCTCTCTATAGATCTTCCCCTTCTTCATCAGAAGGGTGTGAATCTGGCTCTTAACGAGATTCCTCCTAGTTTCTTTCCTTTCCAGGCGTTCTTTTGAAAATCTCGCCCCTCCTGGCGCCAAATGGGGTTTTGGTTCTGGCCAGGATTCGTCGGCATATTTCCCTCCTTTTGGCATTCGCCTATTTACTTGGTGTTGTCTCTGGCTGAGTGTCCTTCATGGTTTTCTTTACTTGGTCTTCTACGGCCCCTACGATGGTATGTTGGAAGCGAGATATAATGGCATGTAGCTGATCCAGGGTTACCGTTTCACCATTAGCTGCTTCGGGCTGCTCTGGCATTCCTGTCTGATTAGGCGAACTACTATCTCTTAAGTTTTCATCTGAAACCATGAACTGATTATTGGCTACCATTACTCTGTGTCTCCCCATAGATGGCGCCAAATGTTGTAAGCTATAAAAGGTTAAAGGATTATAGTTTAAAGGATTCTTAATTAAGGAGATCACACAGTAATGCTACAGGCAAAGTCTTGACTCGTTGACTTGACGTTGTGGATGGGCGATCTGAGTTGGCGTGTGTTAAGGTTGGCGTTGACCCTTGGTGAGCCTGGCGAGCAAGAGATCCGGCGTGCATATGTACCTGCACAAAGGAATAAATCCTTGGTGGATTTATCCCCCTCCGATGCTTAAGTAAGTAATTGTTTAATAAATTTAGAGAGAGAGAGAGAGTTAGAGAGAGAGAGTGAGCACAATAAATGCTTGTCATAAATGAGAATTGAATGCCTGATGTTCTGGTTTTTGAGAGTATTTACCCATGAAGGTGTACTGCTTTGTTCTTCTACAGTAGAGGACTGTACCCCTTCTTTCCTTTGATAGGAAGGGTCGGACGATTATCCGGCGTGTAATGGGGGCTTCCCCTTCCCACTTGGCTTTCTGCCTAATCTTTTATGATTTATAGGCTGACACTTGTCCTTCATCCGTTGCCCCATATTTAGTCACACAAATCAGATTAGTATTTTTATCTGGTCCGTTGAAAGGGTATATAACATAACCCTAAAAATAAAAAATTCTACATCAAAAGAAAGAGAAACAAACGAATTGGATTTAGACTTAGAGATTGTTGATGCTTTGAGCAATTTGATAGTAGGAAAATCAAAAACGGAGAATGATTCGCAAGTTTTTCTCTAATTCGCTTTCTTTATGAATTGTCTAATTATTTTCTCTCTCTATGTTTTGTTGAAGTTTCCTCGTGAAATACTGAATCTTGATTATGTTTTCTATTTTTTTTTAAACCCGAGCTTAAATTAAAAGGTGGGCCAATGAGGAGGATATGCGCTAAAAGGTGGTCTTATAAGTAAGGCCGTCTTTTTCAACAATGTGATTTTTTTTTTCTTTGGAGTAATAGTTATAAAAACATATATATCTAGTTCACGACCTTTGATTAGATGCCAAATCCGCCATACCAAATAAATATATACAAACTTATACAAATCATATTTGCTTATTGATGGTTTGTTCCATTTATAATATAATAATACATGCTTGTTACCACTTCTAATATTTGATGTACTTTAAGGTTGCTTGATTTATTAATTGATTCCTAGACCTAACCATTACGGTAACCATTTGGTTGGATTGAGTACATATAATTTTGTACCATATTCTACTCTTTTAATAGCTACCTCTAAAACCTATTAAAAATTACAATTTCTCCGTTTTCAATACATATTCCTTTTGACATTTTTTTTTTGCAATATTTTGTGCTAATACTTCTTACAATTTTACTTTAAGTGTTATGTTACATAACCATAGTTTTCTTATATTGACAAATTTTTGAACCTCTACATCTATATAAAAATATATGACTAATTATCCATTTGAGATAATTGGTTGGTTATTAAAGAAAAAAAAGAAAAATGACATATTTGAGAAATAGCAGAAAATTTTTTGAGACTAATTTTGCATATGTAGAGCATTAAATATAAGAACTTGAGACTAATTGTAATACTCCGTATTTTATTAATTTAATTTCATAATTATTTAGTATATTTTTGATATTTTTAGTGAAAAATAAGCTAAATAAATATATTAATTAATTAGAAAAAATTTAATTATTTATGAGTTAAAATAATTATTTTCATGTTTTATAATGTTTATAAGTTATTTTATGTCACTTTAATTTTAATGAAAATATTTTATGATGTTTCCAAATATATTTTTTAAAGAGTTTCCTAATTTGTTTTAAAAAAAGGTCACAAAAGTAATTTCAATCATCAAGGGTATTTTTATAATTCACCTAAACCTAATTTGGGTCGATAAATACCCCTTTAAATCAGAAATTCTGATTTAATTGAGTTTTAGTGTTTTAGGATTTAAAAAAAAAAGTTCAAACCACAAGGGCCGTAACCCTGGCCTCTTCGCTGGTCCCCCTTGTCGCCGATCAGCCCGTCGACCACCGCTAGTCGGTAGCCAGCAGCGGTAGCCAGCAGCGGTAGCCACCAGCGCTGGCCAGCAACCTGCGGTCCCCCCCCCCTTTCCTCTTCCTTTTTTTTCGGGTATTTCAAAAAAAAACTTTTCTTCTCTTTTTTAAATTTTAATTCAATCTTGGGTGTTCATGTATGATTTTGTGCGAGTAATAACAATTATTAAAACTAATAATCACGTAAAGTGCAAGAGGATCCGCACCAAAACTCTTGGAACGTATATACCTTTAGTATGAACACTGGGGGGAATTATAGGAATAAAAATATGTAACTTCTAATCGGGGTACAAGACGTTGTACTCTCTATTAATTATAAATGCGCTGGAATTCCGTCACTTTAAGTGACATAGGTAATACCTTCTTGGAGTTGCTCCCAAGTTGGTGCTCATTAGGGAAATTGTTAAGAAGGAAACCCATTCGATGCGAAATCCATAATTAAATATCATAAATAATTTATAATGTTGATGAGTCTGTGTACAGGTACATGGTTGTGGTAAAGGTAAGATAATATATGTTGTTTATGCTTTTGTTTAGGTTGTTCATGTTAGTTGCGCATAGTCTTTAGTATTTATGTACTTAACTTTGCTAATTGTGTATTTTTGTGTGCATGTCTTTGTCATTGACTTGGCCCTATGACGACCCATTTCGATGGCGAGTAGTAATCTAGAATAAAGAGAAAGCAACAGGTATGGGTGGGCATAGTCAATCATGCTGGGATTGAGTGTTGACCGATTGCGGTTGTTGTTTTTGTTTACTAGTGTTGGACATGTTGTTTACTTTTTATGTTGACTTTGGTTTAGTTATTTTGGAGCTATAAAAGTTTAGTTGGTTTTGACGGGCCGTTGTTTCGGTTCCAAGTTGTAATAAAGTTTTATTTGGATTGTTTTTCAAAGTTCTTTTGGGTTTTTACTTTGTTTTGAAAGTAAGAAGACTTCCGCTGTAGTACTTTGATAATAGTCTTAGCCGTTATCACGGTGGTGGGAATACTTTGGTTTTCCTAGTTAAGTAGGAAGTATTTTATTGTTTTATTTATTTATTTATTATCATTATTATTATTATTATGTTATGCTTTTCGGAAATAGCTAGGAGATAGTTAGAAATTCCAGGGTGTTACTCTAATTATGCATCTTTAAAATATCAGCACGTATGTTGGTTATTTTAGTTTTATTCTACAAAATTTTGAACCTCTACTACATCTTTCAAATAATTTATTAAGCATATTTTATGCTAGCATTTACTTAAATTTACATTTGAGAACAATCCCTTATTTTGCTAATTAGATGTAAAATTAGTTTATTGATGAATTATACTCAAGACAAGTAGTGTACTACTAATACAATAATCATAAATTTACTCCTTTTTCATTTTTGGCCTATAAATTATAGTCATTCTTCATGTACCAATGATGAACTGATTTTTATATATTATCCCGTGTTTGGTATGAACATATTAATTGGTGTGTAATTGTTTTTAATTGTATATAATATTTTTCCTCCATGAAGATGGGTGATTGGAATAATGTGTATACTAATTAAACACGAAGTTCTTATACTTATGGACCTAAATTACAATGAAAGAAGAATGGTGATTTCTTGATCATAATTTATGTAAAAGTTCATAAGAATTGCAAACATAAATACCTAATATCCTTTTAAAAAGAATTTTTTTAATGACAATAAGAAATTAATCGAGCATGACATTGTGAGACTCATTTGAAAAATTGTTTTTTTATTATGCCCATAGTATAAGAATTTTCAAAATAAAATTTGATATATTTTGGAAATTATGAAGAATATGTAAGAGTACTATAAGAATATTATTTTTCTGTACTTGATACATGATATTGCCAAAATGATTTATGGCTTAAAAGGCAATAGAGTTCTAAAGATTGTAGGTTTGATTTCACACCCCTATATGTAAGGATAAGGGGGAGATATATATGGAAATTATTCACACCCCACATAATAATTACACAATGATACCATCTCGAGGATGGATCACTAGTACAAAAATTACATTTTGCTGCCCCTTATTTGCTGCGGTTTATAACCGCAGCAAATAAGTTGCAGATTTTTTTTTTCTTTTTTTTTTTTTCCCGTTGGGACTTTCTTTTTCTTTTCTTATATTTTTCAGTCTATCTCACGAGCTTTTTCTTTTCTTTCTCAGTCTTTCTTCCTTTTTGCTCTCAAACCTAATTACTTCCTCTCAACTCACACTCAAGCACTCACACTCAAACCTAATTACTTTCTTCCTTCTTCGTCGCCCTTATTTGTCGCCGTCTCTAAGCTTCCTCGTCTCCAAGCTTCCTCGTCGCCGTCTCCAAGTTTCCTCGTTCGCCGTGTCGAAGTTGTTTTTCATTTGCGGTACTTTTTCGGCAATCTCTTTCTTCATTTTCGCTATTTTTACTTCAACATTTGATGTTTATTCGTCTTAATTTAAGGAAAATTGAGTTTGTGTTTAAATTAAATTGAGTTTGTGTTATTCGACATTTTAGGTTTTGGATGTAAAATTGTAAAATGCATGACATTTTAGGTTTTGCTGTTTCTTTAGTTTGCTGTTTTTGCGGTTGTTATTGTGGTGGTGGTGTTGAGGTGAGAGATGAATGAAGGGTTTTACAGAGAGGATGAGAGCTATGCTCGTGAAGCTATGCTGTTTTGATTAATTTTTTTTTTTTTGCTGTTTTTATTGCTGTTTTTGCTGTTGGTTATAGCTGTTGGTTATTGCTGTAATTGTTGCTGTTTTTATAACCTAGCATAACCAACAGCAAAAACAGAAATCAATAAATGTTTCTATTCCTAATATTTATAAAAACAAATCACCCTTAACTCTCTTCACAAGAAACCACTTAAAATAAATGTTTCTATTCCTTTGTGAAACTAGATGGCTGCTAAAGGTAATAGATATCATCACCCTTTAACTAAATTTTTTCCATTCAGATTTACTTTGATAAACACCCCCTAAGATAATAAAAGGTACGGGCCAAAAGCTTATGAAAGAGAAAATTGCCGCATTTCAATGCAGAAATAAGTGATACCCAGTAACTCTCTATGAGTAGAAGAGAACTTCATTCACAAAAGGGTTAAGCCAAATTTGGCCTTCCAACAACCCGGCCTACAGAAATCACAAGGATTACTTTCTCCAATCTAGAAACGAGACAGATCTATGTAAACTAGAAACAAATAAAATATGGGAACTCCAGACGAAACTCCCATCCTACTTATGCGAATATTCAATAGCTAAGTAAGGTTCCTCAACTCC
>PYUH01000285.1:1168935-1249859 GCA_016808085.1 Suaeda aralocaspica
AGGGAACGAAGGAAAAAAAAGAGGACGAAGGGGAAGGAAAGAAAAGAAAGGAAGAAAAGAAAATAAGAAGAAGATTTGTAAAAAGATATCATAAAATCCTATCGTAAACGACTTAATAATACACGCCATCATCATAAATATCACCAATCAATACTTTGATGATCAATATATCAAAGTTTAAACATAATTCATAAATCATAACTTCATACATTTTTTTATTTTAAAAAATTAAAAAAAAACCCACTTATATTAAGCTTCATGAACAACAAAATTATTCCATTAGCCTTAAAAACAATCTATAAATTTCAACTAAAAACATTATTAAGAACTACATAAAAAAACCTGATTAAACAATAGGTATGTACATATTTGTGCAGGATTGAATCAAAAGAAAGGGAAAAAAGGAATTTTTTTTTTTTATAAAAGAATCTCGAACATTCTAGACCACAAATAGGGGAAAGGGTAGGGTCGCCGGTGGTGGCGACTGTGGTCCGTCGAGGCCGTCCGGGTGCCACGATTCCTAGAGGCAGCTCTCCCTTTTTTTTTTTCTTTTTTTTTTTTCTTTTACCTCTTCCGAAAAAAAACGAGCACATTTTTTTTCCGGCAAATCTTTTTTATTCCTTTTTTTTGTGTTTTTGCTTTGTGGATTATAGAGAGAGCTTACAAGTATGAGTCTTTTTGGGTGTTTACAGGCTATTATAAGTGCTACTTATCGAATTTTCGGATTACTTAGTTTTTAAACTGCGTTTAATGGGGCTTAGAGGAGATGGGGGCTTGTTTTAAATAATATAAAACTACCTCTTTAAACAACCCATTCATTTTCGTAAAACTCCAAACACCCGTTAGTAAATTCTACACTTTAAAATCTTTGAAACCTTCTTATAAGATTTCAAAACTTATTGCAACTTGATTTATAAATCTTTGTTTACTATTTTATTCATCATTCAAAAAAGATTAGAACTGATTTATTTCAATAATAAATACTTGATACTAAAATATACTTTAACTCCGTATTTAATGCGTAGAAATTCCTCAAATGTTCGGGGTATTACAGTCTACCCCCCTTAAAAGAAGTTTCGTCCTGAAACTTTGGGTATCTTATGCATGGATATTGAATTAGTGATAGGCACTTTCAAGTGGCATTTTTCAAAACTTTTTTCCTATACTTTTCCTTTTGGCTGCTAAACAACTTTGAACTCTTTTCGTCTTAACTACTAACTTGACGAACAAACATGAGATAATAATAAACAGCTAAAACTTGCGTGTCTTTTTGCTAACTTTTAGGGCAAGGTGCGAAATTCTATCGCCTCTCTGCACCCCCTTAAAGAAAAGAGTTACGTCCCGTAACTCCACTAAAACTCTTACATAGATTCTGGATACCATTCTTCCTCATCTCAACTTTTGATTCCCAAGTAGTTCCTTGGCTCTGGATACTAAACGCTTTAAACTATTTTATATTTTAATCCCTTTCTTTCTGAATCTCTTTCAATTAAAATCGCGTTTAGACGCACTTTGCTATCACACAACTTCCTTAAGTATTTCCTCATAAGGAGGCTTTAATCTAACTCAATGGACTCACCTGTTGTAAGACATCTACTTCTTTTTTATTTGTACACCTGAGAACCTCTTGTGCATTAGCACAATTCTCAGTTACCTGGGCAGGCTAGATTTTTTTAAGCTACTTCTCAATCCTTTCTGAAATCACCTATGGTCCAATGTACTATGGTACTAAGCTTCCCTTTATTCTCTCCAAATCGTCATTACCCACCTTTCATTGGTCACCAACCTTCAAAATATACTTTATCACACCCAACTCACAGTTTTACCATCCCTAGTTTCTTATTTCGCCCGACGGTCCTTCCTGCCTATCTTGCGTAAGCTTGAATTTTTTAATTTGTATTTGCCAACCATTTTCTTGTGCAGTATCTTCCATCAATTGCGGTTCCTAAGACCAAACACGTCCTCACTTTAGCATTCCCACCATAATGGACCTTCTACACTTTCTTTTATACAAAACCCTCGAAAGGTCTACGCCAACCACTAGCTGGTAACCATTGTTTGTAAGGAAAACAATTTCTAAATCTATTCTAAGCTCTAGCTTCCCAACTTCTTAGACATCCTATCACATGCCCCTTAATATTTCTCTCCCATGATTTAGATCTTGTCTTCCATCAGTCTGCGGGCTAGAAAGCAATACTCATCTTCAATGTGTCGTACGCATACTCTCCCGTCATGACTTTTCTTCCGCAGTTCGAAGAACTAACTGGAATCCCTACTAAAACTATATCCCGAGAACTTCCTTGAAGTCTACACAAGGTTTCGATGCTTAGGTTTGCAAGTCGCTTCCATACTCCAAAATCTCCTTAATTTGGTGTGAAGCATTGTAGATCTTAGTAAGCCTATCCACAACGACCCATACATTACCATTACCAAGTCATAATTCATCGGATACATCCCCTATTTCATCCTGGGATCTCACTCAAGTGGTTTGTCACCTTGTGGCTCCTACATTTCAAACGCACCTTTGGTAGCGGAAGACACTTTCTTACGATCCCGCAACTCTGTCCTCGTTTCATCCTTAGGCAACCAATCAACCCTTTTCAAATCTTTGTGCAACTTCTGGTCACCAATCGCTGGGTTAGCCGAATGTGGTCATACTCTGCCTTTTATAAAATTTTTTTTTCTTCTCCAATTTTTCATAATTTTAGGTACACAACACCTACCCTTATACCTTATGCTCCCATATTTGCGAATTTTGAAGTCCTCAGATCTGTTCCTTGCTCGGCTCATTTTTCGCCCGTATATTGTCCTAGTTCACAATCTCCCCATTGATTATTTTGGACGAATCTCTTCGAACATCGATTAGTTGAACCTCAAGTATTAAAGCATTCCTTCGATCTCCTCCCTCTTCACTATTTTTATAAGTTCAACTTTCTAAGGAAATCTCCTTACATAACTCATTAGCAACCAACAAAGTATCACTGCATGCCTTCGTTTTAAGGCTTAAAGCATCTGCTACCAAACATTGGGGCTTTCCCTTCATGGTATATTGGATTCTAGGTCATAATCCTGTGATCGACTCAATCTCATCTCTCTGCCCTTCATGTTTAAATGCCTTTTGAGTGAAAAGTACTTGAAACTTGGTGTCTGTGGTAAGCCTTCTTCAGCAGCCTTACACATAACACTTTAAAATGCTCCAAAACGTCACAAAGTGACCTATAAACACCATAACATACCCATCGCATTGTCCATAATAGATCCTCCTTAAGAAATACTTATCGCCTACATCAGAAATTATCACCATACTTAGATGCCTTAAAACACTTTTAAAACGCCTTAATAATTTATTAGTACCGAATACCTCTACTATTTCGGAAACTTTTTAATAAGCTTTATAAAACCTGGACATATATTTTATTGCCACTTTGAAAACTGGACAGCATTTTAGAATAATCGAAAACTCTATGAAAACCCTTAAAAACCACAAACAAACATCAATAATCAATGTAATACTTACTGATGGATCATTTAGCTAATTACATACTTAAGGCTCAATTAATAATTTTTAAAATCTGTAAGCTTGCTCATTCAAACATGCTAAATCACTTTTCAATAAACTTTCATAGAAGCATACTAAAATGATTGCTAAGATCAATATAGAATTGATGTGTGATCTTACTAGTACACTGTGGAACCTTAAGACTCATGTACTTGTTTTTACTCAAATTTCCAGATTTTTTTATAGACTTTAAGTCATGAAACACCTATAACAAAACAAGACCATTGCTTTCATGCCAAAACTTCTACAACTCCTAACATATTTACTGAAGTCAATCTATGCTTTGGAAACCTTTTTCATATGCTAAACATCTCATATATAATGTCATGATTTACAAATTTGGACAAGTTCTTATGAAATCAAGTTAAGAACCCTTAAAAATCCATGCTAACTATAACATGCATCATAAGTTCACCAATCAGTAATTTATGAATCATAATATCAAAGTTTAGAACACATAAAATTCATACAATCCATAACTTCATAAATTCTTCTAAACCCTAATTATAATTTTATGAAAACAAATTAATTCATAGCCTTAAACACATTCATACTTTCAACTAAAACATGATAAAAACTCAAAAACATGATTAAACATAGTTATGTGAACATGAATTTTCACAGATAACGTATCAAAAAAAGGAAAAAATTTTTTTTTTTTTTATAAAATTCGAAAATTCCAAAATAGGTGGATGTGGTGGGCGACGGTGGTGTCCGCGAGTGTGCTCCGGCGAGGCTGGTCCGGGCACGATATTCCGAGGCAACTCTCCCTTTTTTGTCTTGTTTTTTTTTTTTCTTTTTTCCGAAAAAAAAACGTAGCACAGTTTTTTTTTTCCGTCAACTTTTTTCCTCCCAATTTTCCTTTTCTTGTGTTTTTCGCTTTTATATTTTTAAGAGATAAGTTAAAGTATGACTTTTTTTGGTGTTAAGGCTATTTTATAGGTCCACTTAATCATAATTTTCTGATTAGATTTAAGCTTTTTAAGTGGCTTTATTAGTGCTTAGAGTAGAATGGGCTTGTTTTAATAAAAATAATCATAAATACCTTTTAAAAAAAACCCATTATTTTCTAAAAAACTCCAAAAAACCCTTTTATAAATTCTCCAAAACACTTTACAATAATTGAAAAACTCTTATAAACATTTCAAAACTTATAAAATAATGTATATAACCTTTGTCTTAAATATTTAATTCATTTAAACATTATTAAAACTTATTATTTAACTAACAAATACTTAAAATATACTTTATAATACATATTTAATACGTAAAATTCCTCAAAAATTCGGGGGTATTACAGTATCATACTACTATTAGATGTTTTTTAATATTTCCAAAGCCTTGACGATCTTCATATACTATTATTCACCCATCTTCACATCCTTAGGTGCTATACAAATCTCGAAGTTGTCAACTCCACTCATTCATACCATCAACAGTAAGCTGTTGATGGTTGACAATTTCATTTTTCTCTTCGTTGAAATAACTGATCATGCAAAGAACCTGCATAATAATTTTCCTTTGTTGTTACAAGAGCAATAAACGGTTATTGTTATAGAAGTTTAGTTTGTTATAAACACTTATGAAAATGTACAGTGAAAAGGAACAATGATGTAAAACTAAGTATGTAATCTCTTTTATCTCTTATTGTACATAATTCTACACTATATAATGTATATTTATGACACCATGGATATTGTATGCCTACAAGGAGTGTTAATAGTCTCCATATATGTGTGGAATCAGTCGAATTGTGATGTAATGTCATAATAACTTCAAACATTCCTCATGTCAAAGGTCAAATTCAAAATTCCTTAATTACTTACAGTGCACTACTTAGTAAACCTTTCATTCGCAACTTCAACATTTCCCCAAATGAAGGTGACTATGATTCCTAAACTCAACCATCCCGGCGAACGTGACTTTCAGCCTCCTGCAACCAAAATGGGACATAAACCACCCCTTCCCTAAGAAGTCTCCTTTAAAAATTCCTTCCCCCAGTTGAATGTAATCATCAATCCCTAGTAAGTCACACTTGACAAGCTCCAATAATCCCTTCAAAGTTCATTAATCATACTAATCCCAATCGCTTAACATACAACCGCGAGCACCTTCCTCTATGTGCTCCCGTCCAAAATGCAACGTTCCGTAAAACGTATCCTCCTTCAACGTAGCTCCAATATATGGTGATTTTTCTTTTTTTTTTTTTAACTTTGTCCTCTCTCTGAATTCTCTCACTTCTTCTTCTCTCAAATTCAAACAATTTCTCTCTATTGAAACCCTAAATTTCTAACATGTCATCATGACAGATTCTACAAAAAATCAACACATAAGGTTAAAAAATAACACAAAATCATACGAAGATCCTAAAAAAAATAATCAATAATGATCTTTACAAAGAGTGTAAAGCTCATAAATTTCGTCGTCAAATTTTTCTCATATTTCCATTCATAAACGTCAAAAGTTTCACTTTATTGTTCAGCAGAATATATTGTTTCAGAAAATTTTGTCAATTAACTGAGTGAAATTCTAAAAGTTCTCAAAAAAATGACTTAGTGTTCAGAAATTACGTTTCTATATAATAATGTTCCTTGTAATCTTCTAATTATTTATTATAAACTTTCACACAAATTCTATAGTCGAAAAAATGCAATGGTGTTGTTCAGGTTCCTGTTCTTCTAATTGTTGATAATCATCTAACTATCTTTTTCTGAATTTTTCAAATAAATTCTGAATTATTTCGAAAAAATGAATTGTTATTCAGTTACATTTTCTTCTATGTGTAATAATCTTCTATATTATTTTTCTGAACTTTTTCATTCAAACAAAATTCTGGATGTTCAGAAAAAATGATTGTTGCCAGCTATGTTCTTGTAGATTGTTGTAACTCTATCTAATTTTTCCTCCTGAACTTTTTGACACCAATTCTGAACATACGGTTTATGTTCTGAACTTTTAAATGAATTTGATTCTGAATTTCAAAAAAACTGAACTTAATGTTCGGAACTTCAGAAATGCCAGTTGCATATGGATAGTTTTTTCAGCTTATATCTGAACTTCAGTTGTAAATGACGCTATGAATCTGATTGTTGATATCAAAAATGACAATGATGAAGAAGCATTTGATTCGTTATACAATATGGCTTTTTGACAAGGTTTCACTATCAGAAAACAATAAAGTGGAAATTGGCACCCGCCCCCCCCCAGCCAACAAATTTACAAAATCATTAGAACAATAATTTATCCAAACACGATACCATCAATCAGCATCTCAAGCAAAACACTTTCTACATCTAACAAATTTAAAACGAACATCATCAATTAATAAGACCTGAACTTTAAAATGACACTAACAATAAAGCAAAATAATCTCACTGTTAAAAAAAATGCACATCATTATCAATGGTAAAATGAACACTAAGTTATAAGAAAATTAACGATCACTTTTACAAATGAACAATCCACTTTTAAAAGTATGAACGTCATTTATCAATGGTAAAATAACAACTTAAGTCAACCGAAAATGAACCTTTGTGGTTAGAAAAACAAGACATCATTATAAAAAAAAAGTCAAAATACAATGAACGACAATAACAATGAACACAGTATTAAAAATTAACAAAAAAGCAACGTGTGTATCTACGCGCCCGGGAGCATCTGAGGAAGGTGCTCCGGTTTGCATCTAGAAAATCTGCACAATAATCCCATAGCGGAATGGGCCCCTAAGTCGACTCTATCTTAAAATAAATCCCATGATCACCAACGTGCCCAATGGTCTACTTTTTCCAAGCTATGACGTATCTATTTCCCTAGTATTGGATGGCTTCCAATCATGACGTAAAACGCCAAAATCAATTGGCTAACTCTTTATCACGACAATGATCTGCTTGAACTGCAACATTAGATACTACACCAACTCCACTACTTACATAGAACTTAGCCACAAACAGTATCAAATACTTATGCACTTCATTAATCACTTGAACCGACACTTACCACAAATAGCACCCAGATGCTTACGATATTTGTCCCTACCAACATATATTATATATCATACATATCCCTATAAAACGTGAAGTTACGGGGGGGGGGGGCGATCAGGTTACGAGACACAAAGGAAGCTCTCTAAAGATCGAGGCGCATCTGAATAAGTCCAGACACATCATCAAAGATATTCCTAATACGGTTATGTGAAGAACCTTAAGGATTCATATCATTATCCGACATTTTTTCTATACGTTAAGCTAGAAACTTGAAGAAAAACACAAACACGAACTCTCCTATAGGTGAAGCGTGAGCCCTTGGAAGGAATCAAGAACTTCCAAATATCATTATCACACACTTATTTCCCTATACGCGTTTAGCTGGAATTACACCTGCAAGGGAATCTCTCTCTAGATCCGAGCGCATTTGTAAAGAGTTAGACACAGACACGCTATTGTTGCATTTTCCTATACGAATAAGGCACTCTATGGGAAACCACAAATAAAATCAATTCTACAAGAACGAGGTTGCTTCCTAAGGAGCATTACACATCCACAAGCCCTTGGAAACCACACGTTTTTTTTGTGAGGTACCTAATACTTTGGCTTCCGTCTTAACAGGACTTATCATCATGACAGACTCAGCCAAGAGTGGGGGCTTCTGAGACACCCTACACTTTATCCCCATCCTTAAGATTGATGAGTAAATTCCACACGTCGCAATCAATCCGATCCTTGAGAAATAGTCAAAGATCCAGACTTAAAAATATCCCTAACGTCCTAAAAAACCAAGGAAAATACTAAATTATTTGTTTATTAGTTACTTCTTATTTTATTTTCACATATTTTTCTAGATTTTTTCCACATTTTTAATAAGCGTTAATGACATTTCTAAAGCGGGAAATGTCCTTTTCGCGCGAAAACAAGCTAAACTTGCCATGGAAAGGGAAGCGCCTTCGAGCCCAAGTCATGGGTCTCAAAAACACCTTCTATCCTCAAGTCCCACACCAAGAGGTATGGAATGGAGGGAAACTTCCTGCATTTTTCCTTTTCATGGCATGAGGGTAAGGACGAGGTACGCAAAAAGGGAATAAGGAAATGGGCTAATGTAAACAAACACACTCTCCAAGCGCCCAATACGTCAAAGAATTCAGCGGAAGTTTTGGAGAAAGAAGCATACTATAGTCGCATGGGCGCACACAGCAACCGCCCATTTTTCGAAATTTTCCTCTATAAATACCACCCCCTCAATTTCCCACATTCCATCGCATCTGAAGATTGCCGTTTAATTGAGCATCTTGGGCATTTCATCATCTTGCAAGCTGTGAGAGTAATTATGGATAAGATATTTTTAACATTCTTTCCCCCAATTCCTCCATAAATCTTCTTCTTTATTTTTCTTTTAAATATTCATCTTCTACAACTAAAATTACAAAAACATTTTTTTTCTTTATGTTTCATCATCTTTTTAGTTAGTTAATTTTATTATTAATATCTTATATTCCATCTCACATCATATTCGGTTCACGTTCGTTTATTCCGGTTTTGGATCTTGAAATGCTGATCTCAACCCGCTTCGACACTTCACCAACGATATCTATAGAAGAGCTACCAATAAATTATTCTCTCCAGTCATCTTCAGTTTTTGCCATCATCATCAAGTTCTCCTCTTATTTTATTATTATTATTATTATTGATTTATTTATTCTATTATTATTGTATGTATTATTATTATTTCTATTATTGTTATTATTATTATTATTATTATTATTAAAATTTTATTATTTTATTTACTTACTTCTTCTTCTTCTGTTACTTCTTCTTTTATTTTCTTCTTTTCTTTTCTTCTGATCTTCTTCTTTTCTTTTTATCTTCTTTTCATTACTTCTTCTTTTCTTCTCTTCTTCTTATTCTCTTCTCTTTCTCTTTATCTATTATTACTTACGTTTTTATTTTATTCTTCTTACTTTCTTATTTATCCTACGTTCTTTTGGCCTACCCCCCTCGCACTTACTCTTTCTACACCCCCTCGCCTACCCCCGCTTTCTTTTACATCCACTGACTTTGCTTACCTCACCGGTCTTAATGTGACTGAAACAAGGGAAATAGACGAATCATGTTTAGGCCTTTACATAGTTTTATGAGCATATTACAATGATAATGTAGCTCTATTTAAGTTTTATTGTTCTTGAGGCATTATAACATATTAAAACTTTAAAGCATATTACACATGAAATTTAATGTTTCTAGCAAATGCATGATGGCATGAGCTTTATGTGCGTTTAATGCTTTTCTAAGCATTGTTTAACTATTTTGTTTTCCAGATATTACGTGATTGCGCTTATATGTATGCCATGATGATGACCGCTTTTCACACGTGATTAGGATAGATAAAAAAGACTATATATGTGTAATCACATAAGTCCTTGAATCTCAAGTTGAATCTTGAATGAGGAATAACCATGACTTAAATAAAGTGATCACATTCTTAATCAATACGTTGTGCATTAAGCTACTCACCTAGTAGACAACTTTCTGCAAGTGAACCCATAGGACTAAAAATTTTAATGTTTCTTCTTGATTATCAAATGATGAAATTACAGAGATTCAGTAGAAGACCACATGACTGGTGGAGTCCTTGTTCTCTAAACCTCAACCTCTCGTCCCACGAACCCATGAAGCTGGTGCAACGTACCTAACTAGTTGGAAACCGCTGCACCTCCTTGGCCGTGAGCAACTGCGTTAAATTTTGGTCCGTAAGACTCTAACAAACAAGACCTGCGGTTGTGGATTCTCATGGAGTTTGTCTCTTCCAGTCAAAGCCGTGTGAAGACGTCCTGAGCGCCGAATGCGCTGGATACATTCCAGCTATAAGATGCGGTATGAAGAACAAGAATAGTGAAGGACACCCTAGAGAAGATGCGGATTCGAGGGGCCAATGATGAGACATCAGTTGGTGACTCATTTGACGCAATAGAAAAGGTTTACTCCTCAATTCGCCAGTGGACCAAAGAAAGAAGGAAAAGGTTGGAGGATCCAATCAAAGGAGAAAGGGGACGTGAGCAAAATATAGTAGAGAATCGAGTGTTTGCTCACAGTAGAGGGCAAGAGTTTTGATCTCGCATTGGACACTTCTTTCGCCTCCACTAGGCCCGAATCAAGGGGGGTTTAACACATGTTTCCAGCAACGTCCTTCATTTTTCTCTCAATGAGGAGTTGTGGTCCTAGTCACCCAAGGGTAATTTAATTCTTAAAATTATCACACGATCTTTTTCCTATCCACTTTTTCTCTTAATTCAGTACTCAGCATTTTACTTCCTCTTTCCCTCCTTCCTCTGGTACCATTTTTCTCCCTCCTCACGTGAGGAGAGGGTTTCACCTCTCACTCAAGGGTCTTAGACATCGTGAGCATGTTCAGTTTCATCAAAGTTGTCTTTAAAATTTATTTTTAAAGTTTAATTCTTTTCTTTTTTTTTTTTAAGAGTATTTCTAACACTAAAAATCACTTTGATTTTCTTTCATCGCTTCGCTTTTCCGGATTCATATCAACAAGAGACATCCATGTAAGTTCATTGTCTCGTCTCTTCTTTTGGCTTCCTGTGGTCCTGATTTATTATTGCCCTCAATCAGAGAATAATTGTTACCATATACAAACATAGATTACTTACAAGTAATTCCAATAGCTGGATATTTTATATCCCAAAGACGTAGTGATACTAGTTCATACAAATTGTATTTGGTGAAGCTTCTAGTCCCCCAATAGTTCTACAAATTATATAAGTTGTTTAGACAAGTAGTCATCATATTAACTCTTTCAATTAATTTATCAAAACCAATGTATCATCTCTTGAATTTTCCTTCAAAACAAACTGTCAAAATCACAAAATCTATAGCTCAATCTCAATGTTAATTCTTGCCATTCCAAGTCATTTCCATAAATCTCATGCATGAGGGCGGGCGTCCACAGCACCAATATTTTCATATCAATTGAAACTTTTGTTTCTAGAAAAAGATACTATTATTAAACCTGGATGCTAAATTAATTATATCACATCCAATCAACTTTTCTTAATCAGACTATGGTAAGTTTTTCCAAAATTGGGCTAGTGTCACTTAATTAGACAAAATTCATCGCATAACAGGAAGTTGATGTGATGGTAAAAACACCAATCTGTGTTTCAGTCTAGTGCCAAGACATTAAACTGATACTTAAACCTAATTATAATCAATTATGCTAGAGCATTGACTATGATCTTGATACAACATGCTGTTGTTTTGCTGGACTTTCTTTACTTTAGCACTTTATACTGACCCATGGTAAAAACAAAATATAATTTACTTAGACAAAACTCTTTTAGGAATCATTAATGACATGGTATCACTTTCTCTTTGAATTGTTAATCATTGTCCAATTGTTGCCTCCTTTTCCCTCAAAGCATTATTTTATCTTTGGGAACTTACATACCTAGACGCTCAAGGATGCTCCAGTTTTTCATTAGCACCAATGTTTGTCCTTGTAACAGACATTTAATTTTAGTTAGAGCATTTACACATTGGTGTATCAGGAATCACATGACACTTATCCATATCGCATATGGCGGTTAGATTTGCTGCGTTTTTGAACCGCAGCACTATATATCATGCCGCAAAAATAGCGTGATATTTGCTTCGGTTGTTTGGAGAACCGTCAGCAATACAGCTCAATAAATTGGTGGGAAACAGGGTTCTATTTGCTACTCTCTCCAAATATACCATTTTTCCCATCCGATTTTCTGAGGGTTGTTATTTGCGCGCGGTTCTCCAACAACCGCAGCAAATAACCATTTTTCCTCCATTTCTGAGGGGTTTTGCGTCGCTGTTCTCCAAACACCCTCGCAAATAACCACTTTCCCTCCATTTGTAGTCTGAGTTTTTGTTACTCCGGTTTTGGAGAACCGCAGAAAAAAAAAAAAAACAAAAATAGTTTTTTTTTTTAATTTTTTTGAATAACTTCTGAAATGAAATTACGCTCCCGTAATCCAATCATTCAATCCACCGCTCACCCTGCAAATAGAATCCGCCCCTATGTCCCCAATTCTATCGAACACCGACATTCGTTCAATTAATATATACATTAATGAATTGTATTTTTTACAATACAACTCCCAGGCCAACACCACCTAAAATACAACGACCTAAAATTCAGCAACAACAATTGCATACAACTCCAGGCCAAACACCTAATAACAAGACCCTGACTGCCCTCCTACTACGCCTCAACAGCCAAGCAATAACCAAACACAACAGCCACCCACTGCATCGCACTAACTGCACAGTTTCACATCACAACCTGAAGTATACCATCCTGCAAAGGCCAGCCTATAACTCAACCAAAACTGCAACAAAACCACAGCACCCACTACCCACCACCACACAGCAAACAAACAGCATAGAAGTCAAAAACAACCAATCACAGCAATTCCCGATCAAACATACTCTTCAACATAGCACCGCACATAGCAAAATATAGTACTCTCACCCTGCGCGCACCACAACTACCACCAAGTTCAACTAAACATCCAACCAAACACAACATACACCACACAACCACAAACTGCCTGCAAGCTATCCACCACCACCAACTACTACACACCGTGTGCCCTGTACCAATACGAAATGACCAATAGCTACAAAGTTTCAAAATTATACTAGATGAATGTACTATATATTCCTAGCTCTTTCATAACAATGTGTGTCAAGAAATGTCGCAACCTTGTCTCGAACCTCGCTTATGTGTGCTTTGCTGAAAGGCTCCTTCTCGAACCCATGTAGCTTTTGTGAATCACCTAATAAATTACAACTTTAACAACCATGAATTGACATAATTGACATAATTAAAACGTATAGTCATCACACAAACACCATAAGTGCATGTACTAAGGAACATCATGAGGAACTTTAACACATAAATCACTACTAAGAACACAAGACGGCAACCACTCCCTTAATAACGCCAACTACCACACACAACACCTCATGGCTCATACACAACAACACAGCTGTGCATGTAAGTCATGAAGGTAAGCTCAGTTGTCGTACTCTATTTTTCAAAAAAAGCTTGATGTGTGATAAACAGTTGGGTTTTTAAGGGGTTTCAAAAGAATACTTAAAAGGCGAATTTCTTCTGTGTAATTGCTTCGATTATTAATCTCCGCAGTCATCTTACTTGCCAAGCCCAGCAATCTATAGCATTTTGTACACATTAATGTTTGCTGATAGAATAGTACCCAGTTCAAGTAGTTTTATTATAGCATACTGATAAAACCCGCCGTCTAAAGATTCCACTGAACTTGCAGACATCCACAGCACAGGTATACGACAACATGCTCTCAAAATTTGTTTGTCCATACTAACACAAAAGAAAAACCGTGATTGACTTAGTATGCAACCCAGGTTTCGGAAGCATTGGTCATCGTCTCTCACATAACACATATAGAAACAGAAAAAAGTGGATATCTGGTATAGGAAAAGAATACATTAAAAGGCTGAAATATATTCCATGATCTCCTGTAATGTTTTTTTCCACAAACATAAAATTTCCATTATTTTGTCTTCCACAAATGTGCAAGCCCCGTATTTTGGGAGCATTGGTCATCGCATATCTATGCTCGTGAGCCATTTCAAAATTTCATTGAATCTTTAAGGATCTTTTATCAATAGTTATATATACTACTAACTATATGTCCACTATCTCATCAGCAACCTTAATATGCTCAAACTTACTATACACATTTGCTTGTTTTGCAAATTAAGATGACGGCGGAGGATTTGTCAATCGTAAAGCAATTTCTACAGAGAAAAAATTCATTAATGACAGGCTACTCCTGCACCTACTCAGCTAAATTAATAGGTATAGATAGTTTGCGTTCGAGAAGAAAGACATATTATATTGTTTTCCAGTTCCCCACCAACAAAACACAAATGCTTCAAATATAGTTTGGACTTAAAGGCAGAAATCACCCGTTATATCAAAGATCCTAGCTTTGGCTAAAACAGGCAATCAACCGACACCAACACACACAAACCTCATCCATCATTCAAAAGTAATAAAACAAACCCAAGCACATTCTTGGCCTTGCAGGAATTATTGCAGTACTACTCCTCAATATCACTGACCATTACACCTTGAGTATGATGCATGCATTTAACCATTACGTAGTACCGCACAATCAGTACCGTTTTGCTGTTGCGTCTCACACTTGAATACAAGGACCTTGAAAAAAACTCAATATAAAATTTTGCATGACAATAAGCACGCACCCAACAAATGTTCAGATTTCGATGTCCCCTACCATACAACTGACTATCAACTTCGGAATCAATTGTGCTTGGTGCGTATCCTCTTCATGACACTATAACGGACGAAAAAGAATAGCGAAGTACGAGCCTTATATCTTACTTTTCTAGTATAAAAATTTTTGTTTGACGTTTATAATTACCTATTCACTCCTCACGCATAATCAACATCTACGTGGCGACTGAAAATCCACGAAGACAAATTGATCACACTGAAACACCTTGTATGTCAAAGGTGATATACAACACAAGCGCCACCAATGTGAACTGCGGCAAACAAGAGAAGCGACATTCATTTTCAAATTGCAACCAAAAAATTGGGGAATGTTGCCTATAACAATGGTTAGTGAAACAAGAAAGTGGACAACAAGTGGTGGGAAAGAAAAAGCAAAAATGGAAAAGTGAAACGATTTACTCCTCAAAGTGACGGCGTCGATATGAACTTCCTTTTCCGCTCAATTGCTTTTTGGATGCTCTATTTCAAGGGTACTTTTCACATCACCCTTAGCTCTTAGACATCGATCCTCAATAAATCCTCTTGACGGACACAACCACCCACCCTTTTCATGTATTGGTTCCGGGCCAATCTATAGTATACGACAACTAATTTAAGGTGGAAAAACAAGGGAAACATTAGTGTACATTGCTGCACACATCTCTCATACAAGTCATCAACCAAATCACAAGAATTAAAGAGGCAGCTTACTAGGAAATAGAACATTCATGAATTAGTAAAATAAGGACTTCAATTTAGGTTTGTTACTATAAAAGCATGGAATTAAAATTAAAAGTAACGGAGAAGAGCAGTAACCTCATGAACGCTTGCAACACTGACAAAGACAACATCTCCCCAACGAGGAAAACGATAACAATCGTCTTTCGTTACACATGTCTCAGCATCCTCAAGCTCCTCAATATGCTGATCCTTGCCTCAACCCCACCTTAAGGATTCTCTTATCCGGCTCGTCTTTTGGTGCATCTCATTAGCCACTGACCTACGCACGTGACACATTTTGTGACCCCTCATCTTCATCTTCCTTGTTTGAACTTTTCGAGAACTTGTTGTTCGCTGAGGCCATCCTTTTGTTTCTTGCGAATCTCTCATTGTCGTGTTCTTGTTCTTGTTCTCTTTCTCTCAGCACCCCCCTTTATGTTCACATTAACATATATATGTACAACGACATAAAAGATTGCAAAGCGATATTGGCAAAATTATGTATTAATTATTTTAACTTACAGGGTTTTTACTCACCATTCTTCTGCAAACTCGCACCCATTTTCCCTTGCCGACGTCACAGAACTCGCTGCCCTCCGTGCTTCTCCCAAAGTATTCAATCCCCACTCTAACCGCGGAAGGGGAAGTATTACATACATCTTCCCATCCGTCTACATAGAAATCAACGAGAACTTACAATTGCCTAACACGACGCTTGGAGATGCGAACTTGTGGCCTGAACGTTGGTGATATGGCCAATGCAAACACCAGTAACACCATTTCCACCTCCGTGGATCACCCGGAGAAGCAATGTGTCATGGTGTTTCCTCTCCTATGCAAAATAGTTACAGTTAAGGCCAATATGATCAAAAAATAAAATTAAAATACTAAAAAATAAAGTGTAAACTATTAAAAATGAAAGTACAGTATGAAAAAG
The DNA here is from genome assembly GCA_016808085.1 of Suaeda aralocaspica. Taxonomy (NCBI): domain Eukaryota; kingdom Viridiplantae; phylum Streptophyta; class Magnoliopsida; order Caryophyllales; family Amaranthaceae; genus Suaeda; species Suaeda aralocaspica. The sequence continues at coordinate 1,185,465 of PYUH01000285.1, forward strand.
TTAGCAACAAATTTTAAACCCATCCACATCGTGAATGGAGGCCCTTGAAGCTCGGAAGTCTGTTTTTCGCCGCTTGACTTGTCATGAACTTCATCTTGCATTAGGTGAATCTACATCATGAATTGCCCACCTCATTCTCACATAGAGCATTTGAACTTTGGTTTGACCAACTCCTCCACCCTCCCCATTTTTTCCAATTTCTGGACTGATCTTCGTTTTTTAATGAACTACTTTCCTGACTGTCTTCTGTGGAAATGCCCCTTCGCTTATACCTAAACGTCACCCTCACCCAACCTTTCACACGTCCTGCGTGGTCCGGGGGAAGTCCTCTGCAGTGGTAGGATTCTGACCTTAGATTCACCACACGTTGTTCGTTCCAAGCTGTGTTATAGATACCAAAATTTGTAATCTTCATATTATGTTCAATCAGTATATTGATGTTCTATTTTTAATTGATCCTTCGTTTATGTTCTTCAAAGTTATCAATGTTGATATTACACAAAGTAAATGAAGTGGGTAGGATTTCTCAAATAGGTTGGCAATGAATACTAGTAGCTACTTAATCACACGAAAAATAGCATAAACTAGAAACGAATAATAGGCAAAAACGACACATAAAAACAACAACGAAACAGCAAAATCAAACACAAATGCAAAAAAATGGAAACGAATTTTCTTACAACTCACAACGCAACACTGGCATCTCCCTTCTTCAAACTCAGGGTCTACATATCACTCGCCTCCCACTTCAATCTCTAGCATGTAAATAACTTACTAATCTACTCACGCGATTTGACCGATTACCCGTAACAAGATGAATAAGAGGGGCTTCCTGTCCACCAAAACAGACACCAGCCTTTTCAATAAAATCTTCTTTCTTCTTCCTCATCTTTTGATTGACTGCGCCCTCAAAAGTTTTCTGCCCATGCGGGACCTAGGCCTTCGCTGCCGAGCACTTGTGAGTCAATAGCGCGTTTTTTCCTGTCCAACCAAAAGGCAATATGGTTAGTAAAACTATGGATTAATGTAACAACAGCTATGATGTTAGTGATATCTACTACTTATATGCTCCGAAGTTGTTTTCAGATTTGTGCAACCAAAGCGCTCCCACTTACTTTTCGACTTAGTGAGGGTAAATTTCGTAGCAATCTTATTGCTTCCTTTCATTGATACGACCTTCCTTTTTTGGTGATCACACCCACTCACACAGTTTACATGGCTTAAAATCTCTAAATCTTCCTCGCTGCTGCAACGGCCGAGAGAAAAAATTGCCATCTTAGCCTCATCAACTTGCGTAATGGAACAACATTCCACCATACGATTTACACACACATAGAGTTAGCATATACTAACCTTGACAGATTACAGCCATATGCGCAAGGTAAACCTAAATATTAAGTCCTTCTACCATACAACGACACGTGAGACCACATGTATCTTTGCCACATAGCTTCTGCAGCTTGTACTCCTCCACGCATTCCCACTCTCCACAAAATAATAGCTTTATTTCATCAACATGCCGATTGTCTCCCATACATTTTCGCCACCCCGCAGGGGGGTGTTTTGGCCGCGTTTTTATCTCGAGCATACATAGGTGTAGTCCGCTTGACAACCCCTAGAAGGACCTCTTCCTCTTCGCGTTGCACAAGGACTTTCGTCAACACAATAAAACACCTTGTCAAGCCAAAGATCTGCGTTAGGCTGACCAACATGCCTGATCCGGTGGGGAATGAGGTTGTCTCACCAACAGCCGTGATCAGGTGCGAACTCAGGCTGCTGAGATGCCGCCTGCTGTGGCTGACTATGCCACATTTGTAGGGCTGCGTTTCGGCTCATATATTGGTGGTGCTTCGTCAGCCTTTTCTCGAACTGCTCTAACTTCTGCGGAATTTTCTCGTACTCCATATCTTCCCGGCTCCCTTGCACCTTGCTCTAAGCGATGGTCAAAACTGGGTCGACGAAGACTTGACTCATCCACCAGGTACGTATTAACGTCACTGCACATGGACTTTCAATGTAACCTGAACAAACACAATCAATGTAAATACAAATATAGACATGAAAAGAAATTATGAAGCCGAAATCATACAATATACCAACATTCGTTTGACAAAGTAAAATCAAATCACTTAAAATCAACTCAACACGACTACAAATCATTGACGCAAAATCCCTGTGATGATTAGAATGATGTATATACAGACTAAATGTCTTACTTTACATGGTATTAACAGTATTTACAATGTCCATATCATAATTAAATGTGTTCCAAATTTTCAGTACTTCAATCGGCAACAGTTATCCCTTCAACGATGGTCTTCACCCAGGTAACTGACTCGTCTTCCGGTATTTATATTTAATTAAAGAGAAAAGGTGACATCCTTCCATGCAAGTTTAGGCTCTCGTCCCAGAGCGAATAGAGGTCAGAAAAGCGCCGCGAAGCAGCATGAGCGCGCTTGACACTTGTTGTTAGGACCATAATAAGTGAAGAATCCTCAAACAGCGTCATAACTCTTCCTCATCGTCACATCTCCTCCGAATGCCCAGGATACTACGTTTCCCAGCAACACTTAGACCATTTCGAGTCAGCGGGCGGTTCGTAGAAAACCTTGCTTTGCTTGCCCCGCAAGTATCACGGCGTCGAGCCACTCCACTCACGCAATTCCGAGTCATGTCACAAGAGTGAAACCAGCAGGGTCAGCATTTGTTTAACGGAACGCCGATTATTATCTACCCATTTGCTTTGAAAGAGCACACACATTGAAGGTACCAACTATCAACTGCTCTTTCCTCTTTCTGCAATTTTGGCCGTAGTACAATTACTGTAAGCAACTATCGTAGAATCATTAATTTTTCTTCGTGTAGAATTGCTTTCGATTGACAAATCCTCCGCAGTCATCTTAATTTGCAAAGACCAAGCAAGTGTATAGCATTTTGTAGCATATTAAGGTTGCTGATGAGATAATAGAGTTCCAGTAGTATATTATAACATATTGATAAAAGCCTCCGTCTAAAGATTCAACTGAAATTTTGAAATGGCTCACGAGCATAGATATGCGATGACCAATGCTCCCAAATACTGGGCTGCACATTTGTGGAAGACAGNTCAAGCCTGCTCATGCTGCTTCGGCGGCGCTTTTTCGCCTTCTCTTCGCTCTGGACAAGAGCGCCTAAACTTGCCATGGAAGGATGTTCACCTTTTCTCTTTAATAAATAAAATACCGGAACGAGTCCAGTTACCTGCGTGAAGACCACGTTGAAGGGATAACTGTTGCTGAAAATTGAATGTACTGAAAATTGTAACACATTTAATTATGATATGGACATTTAAATATGATATACACATGTAAATGTAAGACATTTTAGTCTGATATATACATTTCATTATCATCTCCAGGGATTTTGCGTCAATGATTTTGTAGTCGTTTTGAGTGATTTTTAAGTGATTTTATTTTTACTTTGTTCAACGAATGTTGGTATATTGTTATGATTTCGGACTCAAATTTCTTTCATGTCTATTATTTGTATTTACATTGATTGTGTTTGTGTAGGTTACATTGAAGTCCATGTGCAGTGACGATTCAATACGTACCGGTGATGAGTCAAGTTCTTCGTCCGACCCAAGTTTTGACCATCGCTTAGAGCAAGGTCAAGGAGAGCCGGAAGATATGAGTACGAAAATTCCGCAGAAGGTAGAGCAGTTCGAGAAAATGGCTGACGAAGCACACACCAATTAATGAAGCCGAAACTGCAGCCCCTACAAATGTGGCTAGTCAGCCACAGCAGGCTGCATCTCAGCAGCCTGAGTTCGCACCTGATCAGGCTGTTGTGAGCAACCTCATTCCCACCGGATCAGGCTGTTGGTCAGCACGCATCTTCTGCTGACAAGGGTTGACGAAGTCCTTGTGCAACAGGGAGGGAAGAGGTCCTTCTAGGGGTGTCAAGTCGACTACACCTATGTATCTCGAGAAAAAATGCGGCCAACCATGCGGTGGTGGCGCGAAAATGTATGGGAGACATATCGGCCTTTGTTGAGAGAAAGCTATCTATTTTGCTGAAGTGGGAGGTGAGGAGAAGCTTGAGCAGCTATGTGGCAGATACGTGGATAAGTTCGTTGTTATGTGGTGAAGGATTAATATTTATGGTTTTACTTGCTATGGCATGTATATATTTGTCAAGTATATATGCTAACCTTATGTGGTCTTGGTGGAATTGTTCCATATCGAAGTGATGAGGCTAAGAGGCAATTTTTTCTCGGCCGTTCGCGGAAGATTTAGAGATTTTAAGTCTAAACTGGAGTGAGTGGGTGGATCACCAAAAAAAGGAATGGATCAATGAAGGAAGCTAATAAGATGCCATACGAAAATTTGACCCTCACATAATCGGCAAAAGTAAGTGGAGGCCTTTGTTGCAAATGAAAAACAACTTCGGAAGAAAGTAGTAAGATATCATCTAACCATCATAGCTGTTGTTACATTAATCCATGTTTTACAACCATCATTTGCCTTTGGTTGGACAGGAAAAACGCGCTATTGCTTCACAAGTGCCGAGTCAGCGAAGGCCTATCCCCGCATGGGGCAGAAAACTTTATGAGGCGGTCAAAAGATGATTGGAAAGAAGAAGATTTTTATGAAAAGGTGGTGTCGTGTGTTGGTGACAGGAAGCCACCTCTTTTCATCTGTTTACGGTAATCGGCTCAAATCGCGTAGTAGATTGAGTATGTTATTTACATGCTAGAGATGAAAGTGGGAGGCGAGTGATTGTAGACCCTGAGTTGAAGAAAGTGGCAGATGCTGTGTTGCTGTGGTAAGAAAAATCGTTTTCATTTTTTTGCATTTGTTTGGTTGATTTTGCTGTTTCGTTTGTTGTTTTTTATGTGTTCGTTTTGCTATTATTCGTTTCATTTATTGCTATTTTTCGTTTGATTAGTAGCTACTATGTATTTCATGCCAATATTTGAGAAATCCTACCCCTTCAGATTTACTTTGTGTAATATCAACATTGAATTAAAGAGAACATAAACACAAGGATTCAATTAAAATAGAACATCAATAGTACTTGATTGAACATAATATGAAGATTCAATTTGGTATCTATAACACAGCTTGGAACGAACAACGGGGTGAATCTCAGGTCAGAATCCTACCCCTGCAGCAGGACTTCCCCCGGACCACGCAGGACGTGTGAAAGTTTGGAGGTGACGTTTAGGTAAGCGAAGGGGCATTTCCACAAGACAAGTCAGGAAAGTAGTTCTTCAAAAAACGAAGATCAGTCCAGAAAATGGAAAAAATGGGGAGGAGGAGGAGTTGGTCAAACAAAGTTCAAAGCTCTATGTGAGAATGGGTGGGATTCATGATGTAGATTCACTAATGAGATGAAGTTCATGAAAAGTAAGCGGCGAAAACAGACTTCCCGAGCTTCAAGTGAGCCTCCCATTCCGATGTGGAGGTAATGTGTGCTAACTTTTTTCATACTTTTACTTCATTTTTTATAGTTTACACTTTATTTTTTAGTACTTTTAATTTTATTTTTTGATCATATTGGCCTTAACTGTAACTATTTTGCAGGGAGGAAACACCATGCACATTGCTTCTCCGGGATCACGAGGTGGAAATGGTGGTTACTGGTGGTTTGCATTGGCCATCTCACCAACGTGTCAGGCCAAGTCTCGCGCTCTCCAAGCTGTCGGTGTAGGCAATTGTAACTTCGTGATTTCTATTGTAGACGGATGGGAAGAGTATGTAATACTTCCCCTTCCGCGGGTAGAGTGGGGATTGAATACTTTGGGAGAAGCACGGGGGGAGTTTCGTGACGTGGCAAGGGAAATGGGTGCGGTTTGCAGAAGAGGTGAGTAAAAACCCTTAATATAAAACTAATTAATACTAATTTTCCAGTATCGTTTGAATCCTTTTTATGTCGTTGTACATATATATGTTAATGTGAATAAAGGGGGGTGCTGATTGATGAAAGAGAACCAGAACAAGAACACGACAATGAGAGATTCCGCAAAAGAACAAAAGGATGGCCCCGAACAACAAGCTTCTCGAAAAGGTTCAACAAGGAAGATGAGATGAGGTGGTACAAAATGTGTCACCGACGGTCAGTTGCTACATGAAGCACCAAAGACGAGCCGGAAGAGAATCCTTTAAGGTGTGGGTTGAGGCAAGGATCAATCCACTGACTTTGAGGATGCTGAGACATGTGTAACGAAAGACGATTGTTTGTTTTTCCTCGTGGGGAGATGTGTCTTTGTCAGTGTTGCAAGCGTTCATGAGGTTACTGCTTTCTCCGTTACTTTTAATTTAATTCCATGCTTTTACTTACAAACCTAAATGAAGTCCATTTTACATAATTCATGCATGTTCTATTTCCATAAGCTGCCTCTTTAATTCTATTGATTTGGTGAATGACTGTTTATGAGAGATGCAGCAACTTGTACACTAATGTTTCCCTTTTTTCCACCTTAAATTAGTTGTGTATATTAGATTTGCCGGAACCAATACATGAAAAGGGGGGTGGTTGTGTCCTCAAGAGATTTATGAGGATCGATGTCTAAAGAGCAGGGTGATGTGGAAAGCGTAACCTTTGAAATCGCATCAAAGAAGCAATTCGAGCGAAAAGAAGTTCATTATCGTCCGCACTGAGGAGTAAGTTGTTTCACTTTTCCATTGTTTTTTTTCCTCTCTCCACCCTTGTTGTTCCTTCTTGTTTCACTTAACCACTTGTTAAGGCAACTTCCCCAATTTTTGGTTGCAATTTGAAAATGATATGCTTCTCTTGTTTGCCGCAGTTCACATTGGGTGCTTTGTTGATATCACCTTTGACAACAAGGTGTGTATCAATTTGATTCTTTGTCCGTTCCTACAGTCGCCACGTAGAGTGTTGATTATGCGTGGTGGTGAATAGGTAATTATAACGTCAAACCAAAATCTTTTATACTAGAAAGTAAGATATAACGGCTCGTACCTTCGCTTATTCTTTTTCGTCCGTATAGTGTCATGAGAGGATACGCACAGCACAATGATTCCGAAGTTGATATCAGTTGAGGTAGGGGACATCGAAATCTCATACATTTGTTGGTGGTTGCTTACTTGTCATGCAAATTTTATATTGATTTTTTTCCAATGGTCCTATGTACTTCAAGTGACGCAACAGCAAAACGGTACTGATTGTGGGTACTACGTAATGCGTTAAATGCATGACATCATTCAAGGTGTAATGAGTCAGATGATATTGAGGAGGGTAGTACTGCAATAATTTCTCTGAGGCAAATGCTGCTTGGGTTTGTTTAGTACTTTTGAATGCTGGTATGAGTTTGTGTTGTGGTTGTCGGTTGATTTGCCTGTTTTAGCCAAAGCTTAGGTATCTTTGATGATAAGGTGATTTCTGCCTTTTAAGTCCAAACTATATTTTGAAGTCATTTGTGTTTTGTTGGGTGGGAGGATAAACAATATAAATATGTCCTTTCTTTCGAACGCAAAATCTTCTCTATTTAATTTAGTGAGTAGGTCAGGGAGTAGCCTGTCATTATTAATTTTTTCTCGTAGAATTGCTTTCGATTGACAAATCCTCCGCAGTCATCTTAATTTGCAAAGACCAAGCAATGTGTATAGCAGTTTGTAGCATATTAAGGTTGCTGATGAGATATGAGTCAGTAGTATATTATCATATTGATAAAAGACTCCTCTAAAGATTCAACTGAAATTTGAAATGGCCACGAGCATAGATATGCGATGACCACATGCTCCCAAATACGGGGCTTGCACATTTGTGGAAGACAGAAAATAATGGAAATTTTATGTTTGTGGAAAAAAACATTAAAGGGATTCATGAATATATTTCATGCCTTTAATGTATTCTTTTCCTATACCAGATATCCATTTTTCTTCTATATTGTGTTATGTGCAGAACGATGACCAATGCCTCCAGAACCTGGTTTCATATAAGTCAATCACGGTTTTTCTTTTGTGTTATATGGAAACAAATTTTGAGAGCATTGTTGTCGTATACTGTGCTGTGGATTGTCTGCAGTTCAGTGAATCTTTAGACGGGGGCTTTTATCAGTATGCTATAATAAAACTACTTGAACTGTACTATCTCATCAGCAACATTAATGTGCTACAAAATGCTATAGACTTGCTGGGTCTTGGCAAAGTAAGATGACTGCGGAGGATTTATCAATCGAAAGCAATTCTACACGAAGAAATTTCGACCTTTTAAGTGTATCTTTTGAAACCCCTTTAAAAACCCACATTTCATCACATCAACTCTTTTTTTGTAAAATAGAGTACACAAACTGAGCTTACCTTCATGACTACATGCACAGCTGTGTTTTGTTATGAGCCATGAGGTTGTTGTGTGTGGTATGTTGGAGTTATTAAGGGAGTTGTTGCGTCTTGTGTTCTTAGTAGTTGATTATGTGTTCAAAGTTCCTGGTGTTCCTTTATACATGCACTTATGGTTTTGTGTGATGCTATACGTTTTAATTATGTCAATTTATGTCAATTCAATGGTTTTTAAATTTGTATTTATTAGGTATTCACAAAGCTACATGGGTTCGAGAAGGGGGCCTTTCAGCAAAGCACAAATAAGCGAGGTTCGAGACAGGTTGCGACTTTCTTGTACACACATTGTTATGAAAGAGCTAGGAATATATAGTACATTCACTTAGTTATTAATTGAACTTTTAGCTATTGGTATTTCTGTATTGGTACAGGGACACGGTGTGTAGTGTTTGGTGGGGGGATAGCTTGCAGTGTGTGGTTTGTGCTGTGTATGGTTGTTTGGTTGGAGTTTAGTTGAACTTGGTGGTAGTTGTGGTGCTGCTGCAGGGTGAGTATGCTACTACTATTTTTGCAGTGGTTGCTGTTGGTTGCTGTGTTGGTTGTTTTTTGACTTTATGCTGGTTTTGTTTGCTGTGTTGGTGGTGGGGTGCTGTGGTTTTGTTGCAGTTTTGTTGAGTTATGCAGGCTGCAGATGGTATTTCAGGCTGTGATGAAACTGTGCAGTTAGTGCAGATGCAGTGGTGGCTGTTTTGGTTATTGCTTGTGCTGTAGTGCAGTAGTGAGGGGCAGTCTGGGTCTTGTATTTTAGGTGTTTGGCCTGGAGTTGTATGCAATTGTTGTTGCTGAATTTAGGTCTTGTATTTTAGGTGTTTGGCCTGGAGTTGTATGTAAAAAATAAATTCATTAATTTATATTAATTGAACTGAATTCGGTTTCGATAAATTGGGTACTAGCTGCGGAATATTATTTGCAGGGAGCGTGGATGATATTAGGAATTACGAGCGTAATTTCATTTCAGAAAATTATTCAAAAAATTAAAAAAAAAACTATTTTCTGCGGTTCTCCAAACAACCGGAGTAAAAAACTCAACTACAAATGGAGGGAAAGTGGTTATTTGCTGCGGTTGTTTGGAGAACCGCAGCAAATAACACCTCAGAAAATGGAGGGAAAAATGGTTATTTGCTGCGGTTGTTTGGAGAACCGCAGCAAATAACACCTCAGAAAATGGAGGGAAAAATGGTTATTTGGAGAACCGTAGCAAATAACCCTGTTTCCCACCAATTTTTGAGCTGTTATTTGCTGCGGTTCTCCAAACAACCGCAGCAAATAACGCTATTTTTTGCTGCTGCTATAAGTGCTGCGGTTCAAAACCGCAGCAAATAACCGCCATATCGATATGGATAAGTGTCATTGATTCCTATACACCAATTGTAAATGCTCTAACTAAAATTAATGTCTTAGAAGGACAACATTGGTTGCTAATGAACCTGGAGCACTCCTGAAGCGTCTTAGGCTATGAAGTTCCAAAGATAAAATAATCTTTGAGAAAAAAGGAGCAACAATTGACAATGATAACAAATTCGAGAAAGTGATACATTTTCAATGATTTCCTAACGAGATTTTGTCTAGTAAAATTATATGTACCATGGTCATATAAAGTGCTAAGTAAAGAAAGTCCAGCAAAACCAGCATGTATCAAGATCATAGTCAATGCTCTAGCATAATATGATTTATAATTAGGTTAAGTATCAGTTAAATGTCTTGGCAATTAGAATGAAACACATGATTGGTGTTTTTACATCACATCAACTTCATGGTTATGCATGAATTTTGTCTAATTAAGTGATCACTAGCCCAATTTTGGAAAAATTACCATAGTCTTGATTAAGAAAAGTGATTGGATGTGATATAATTATATTAGGCCATCCAGGTTTAATAATTATCTTTTATAGAAACATAAAGTTTCAATTGATATGAAAATATGTGCTGACGCCCCCTCATGCTAGATTTATGAAATGACTTGAATGGCAAGACATAACATTGAGATTGAGCTATATATTTTGTGAATTTTGACAGTTTGTTTTGAAGAAAATTTCAAGAGATGATACATTGGTTTTGAATAAATTTATATATGAAAGAGTAATATATGACTACTTGTCTAAACAACTTATATATTTGTTAACTATTGGGTGACTAGAAGCTCACCAAATACAATTTGTATAACTAGTATCACTAAGTCTTTTGGGATCTAAAATATCAGCTATTGGAATTACTTGTAAGTAATCTATGTTTGTATATGTAACAATTATTCTCTTGATTGGGGCAATAATAAATCAGGACACAGGAAGCCAAAAAGAAGAGAGACAACTGCACATTACATGTATGTCTCTCTGTTGATATTGAACTCCGGAAGCGAACGATTTATGAAATATTTATAAATAAATGCATGTGCAATGTGGATTATAGGTTAGTGAAGAAATGGTTATCCTCTAGAAGAGACAAAAAGCTTGTTAAATATAACTTTTTTAAGAGATTAAATTTTTTGAAAGAAAAACAACTCTTTTGACATGAAATATCATGAAACATGCTCACGGAAACATGTCCTAAAAGAACCCCCCTTGCGGGTATCTGGCAACGTATGCATTTATGCCGAACAAAATACTTGATATAACATGATGAGAATTAAGAGATTTTTCAATTTACGTCCTCTTACCCTTAGGGAAACCCACAAAGGAATTCCCCAATGAAGTCACCAAACTGTGGACGCCTGAAAAATCAGAATTTTCCACGAGTTGAAGTTTCTTGTTCTTTAGACCATGGGAAGGGTAATCGCATAGGGTGAGAACGCTTGACTTGGAACGAAACTCCAATAGAATCCACAACCGCACGCTGTAGAGTCTTACGGACCAAAATTACCGCGTTCTCACCGGCCAAGGTGAGGTGCAGCGGCTTCCCAATAGTTAGGTCGTGCACCAGCTTCATGGGTTCGGGGACGAGGTTTAGAGAACAAGACTCCACCATGTCATGTGGTCTTCTACTAGATCTCTTTTGTAATCTCATCATTTGATATCAAGAAACATTACAAATTTTTAGTCCTTATGGGTTCACTGCAAAAGTGCTTACTAGGTGAGCTAGGCTTAATGCACACGTTATTGATTAAGAATGATGATCACTTTATTTAAGTCATGGTTATTCCTATTCAAGATTCAAATCTTAGATTCATATGACTTTATGTGATTACACCTATATAGTCTTTTATTATTATCCTAATCTACGTGAAAAGCCATCATCATGGCATACATATAAGCGCAATCACGTAAATATGGAAAACAATAAAACATGTTAGAAAAGCATTAAAAGCACATAAAGCTCATGCCATCATGCTATTTGCTAGAAACATTAAATTTCATGTAATCATGCTTATAAAGCTTTTAATATGTTATCATGCTCAAGCAAATAAACTTTAAATAAGCTACATTATCATGTAATCATGCTCATAAAAACTTTAAAGGCCTAAACATGATTCTTTCTATTTTCCCTTGTTTCATCACATCTCAATCCGTTATTTAATCAATATTTCATGGATTAAAATAAAATGCGGTAGAGGGGGTTTAGAAAGATAACTTGGATGTAGCCAATAATAATAATAATAATAATAATAATAATAATAATAATAATAATAATAATAATAATAATAATAATAATAATAATAATAATAATAATAATAATAATAAGAGAGAACTTGATGATGATGGATAAACTTGAAGATGAACTTGGAGAGAATAATTTATGGTAGCCTCATATTAGATATCTTTGGTGATAGTGTCGAAGCGGGCTTGAGATCACATTCAAGAATCCAAAACCCGAATATAAACCGAACGTGAACCGAATATGATGGAGATGAATATAATGATATTAATAATAAAATTAACTAACTAAAAATGATGAAACTAAAGAAAATAAAATGTTTTTGTAATTTTTATGTTTAAGAAGATGAATATTTAAAAGAAAATAAAGAAGAATTTATGGAGGAATGGTGGAAGAATGTTAAAACTATCTACTTTCTCACTAATTACTCTCAAGCTTGCAAGATGATGAAATGCCAAGATGCTCAATTACGTAATCTTCAGATGCTGAATGGGGGAAATTAAGGGGTATTTATAGGGAAAATTTCGAAAAATGAGGCGGTGCTGTGCGCCCATGCGCATAGTATTGCTTCTCTTTTCTCCAAAATTCCGCTAGATATTCTTTGACGTATTGGGCCTTGGAGAGTGTGTTTGCTTACATTAGCCCATTTCCTTATTTCCCTTTTTTGCTTACCTCGTGCCTTACCTCATGCCATGAAAAGGAAAGATGCAGGAAGTTTCCTCCTTCCATACCTCTTGGTGGGCTTGAGGATAGAAGGTTTTCTTAGACCCATGACTTGGGCTCGAAGGCTTCCCTTTTCCATGGCAACGTTCTAGCTTGTTTTCGCGAAAAAGGCATTTCCCAGCGTTAGAAAGTCATTAACGCTTTATTAAAAATGTGGAAAAAATCTAGAAAAATATGTGAAAATAAAATAAAATAACAATAAAAAAATAATTTTAGTATTTTCTTGGTTTTTAGGAGTTTAGGATATTTTTAAGTTGGATCTTTCGACTTATTTCTCAAGATCGGATTGATTAGCGACGTGGATATTTTTATCATCAACTTAAGGATGGGGATAAATGTAGGTGTCTACAGAAGCCCCCACTTTGGCTGAGTCTGTCATGATGAATAGTCCTGTAAGACGAAAGCCAAAGTATTAGGTACCTACAAAAAAACGTTAGTTTCACAAGTGCTTGTGGATGTGTAATCTCCTTAGGAAGCACCTCGTTCCTTTAGAATTGATTTTATTTGTGGTTTCCATTAGATGTGCCTTATTCGTATAGGAAATGCACAATAGCGTGTCTGTGTCTAACTCTTTTCAAATGCGCCTCGATCTAGAGAGAGAGTTCCCTTCAGGTGTATTCAGCTTAACCGTATAGGGAAATGTGTGATAATGATATGAATTCTTGATTTCCTTCAAGTGTCTTCAGCTTCACCATATAGGAAGTTCGTGATTTGTGTTTTTCTTCAAGTTTCTTCAGCTTAACCGTATAGAAAAATGTGTGATAATGATATGAATTCCTTAAGGTTTCTTCAGCATAACCGTATAGGAAATTCTTGATGATGTGTCTGACTCTATTCAGATGCGCCTCGATCTTTAGAGAGCTTCCTTCTGGTGTCTTCAGTAAAACCGTATAGGGAAATGTATGATATATAATATATGTTGTAGGACAATATCGTAAGCATCTGGTGCTATTTGTGGTAAGTGTCGTGTCAAGTGAAGAAGTGCCATAAGTATTTGATACTGTTTGTGGCAAGTCTTGTAATAGGGAGTTGTAAGTATCTAATGTTGTCAAGTTCAGCAGATTCATTGTCGTTGATAAAGAGTAGCCAATGATTTTGGTCGTTTTACTTGCATGATTTTGGAGCCATCACTGACTAGGGAAATAATACGTCATCAGTTGGAAATGATAGACCATTTTGGCCGTTGCTGATCATTGGGGATTTTAAGAAGTTCGCATTAGGGGCCCATTCCGCTAGGGATTATTGTGCAGATTCTTAGATGCACCCGGAGCACCTTCCTCTAGATGCTCCCGGGCGCGTGTAATACACACGTTGCTTTTTGGTTCATTTTTAATACTGTTGTTCATTTTATTGTCGTTATTGTTCATTTTTACTTTTTTTTTATAATGATGTCTGTTTTCTTAACACCAATGTTCATTTTCTTATACTTAGTGTTTATTTTACCATTGATAATGACGTTCATCCTTTTAAAAGTGATGTTCATTTTGTTAAAAGTGATGTTCATTTTCTTATACTTAGTGTTCATTTTACCATTGATAATGATGTTCATTTTTTTAACAGTGATGTTCATTTTGTTATTGTTAGTGTTCATTTTAAAGTTCAGTCTTATTAATTGATGATGTTCGTTTAAATTTGTTAATGTAGAAAGTTGTTTTTGTTTGAGATGCTGATGATGGTAGTGTTTTGTAAATTATTTTTCTAATGATTTTGTAAATTTTTGGCTGAGTGGCGGGTGCAATCTCACTTTATTTTTTCTGATGCTGAAACCTTGTCAAAAAGCATATTTGTTATACAGATCAAATGCTTCTTCATCATTGTTCATTTTTATATTCAACAATTCAGATTCATCAGCTTCATTTACAACTGAAGTTCAGAATATAGCTGAAAAACATATCATATGCAAATGGCATTTCTGAAGTTCCGAACATTAATTCAGTTTTTTTGAACATTCAGAAATTCATTTAAAAAGTTCAGAACATAACCGTATGTTCAGAATTTGTGTCAAAAAGTTCAGGAAAATAATTAGAAGATTACAACAATCACAAGAACATAGCTGGACAACAATTCATTTTTTCTGAACATCCAGAATTTTTGTGAAAAAGTTCAGAAAAATAATTAGAAGATTATTACCATTAGAAGAAAATAACTGAATAACAATTCATTTTTTCTGAAAATTCAGAATTTTTTGAAAAAATTCAGAAATATAGTTAGATGATTACAACAATTAGAAGAACATAACTGAACAACAATTCATTTTTTCTGAATATTCAGAATTTGTGTGAAAAAGTTCATAAAAATAATTAGAAGATTACAAGAGAACATATTAATATAGAAACGTAATTTCTGAACACTAAGTCATTTTTTTCTGAACTTTTATGAATCTTCATCAGTATATATGCAAAATTTCTGAACAATAATGTCTGAACAATAAGTGAAACTTTTTGAACGTTTATTAATGGAAATTATGAAAAATTTGACGAAATTTTGAGCTTACAATTTTCTGTAAAATCTTCATTGATTATTTTTTTTAGATCTTCGTCTGATTTTGTGTTTTTTTTAACCTTATGTTGTTGATTTTTTGTAGAATCTGTCATGATTGAATGTTAGAAATTCTAGGGTTTCAAATTAGAGAGATAATTGTTTTGAATTTGAGAGAAAGAAGAGAGAGAATCAGAGAGAAGGACAAAGTAAAAAAAAAAAAAAGAAATATCACCATATATATTGGAGCTACTGTTGAAGGAGGATACGTTTTACGGAACGTTGCATTTTGGTACCGGGAGCACATAGAGGAAGGTGCTCCGGGTGTATGTAAGAACGATTGGGATTATTGTATGATAATGAACTTTGAAGGGTATTATTTGAGCTTGTCAAGTGTTGACTTACTAGGGATTGATGCATATACATTCACTGGGGAAGAATTCTTTAAAGGAGACTTCTTAGGGAAAGTGGGTATTTTCGTCATTTTGGTTGCAGAGGCTTGAAAGTCACTTCGCTGGGGATGGTTGAGTTTAGGAATCATGAGTCACCTTCATTTGGGAAATGTTGAAGTTGCGATGTCAAAGGTTTACTACAAGTAGTGCACTTGTAAGTAATTAAGGAATTTTGAATTTGACCTTGACATTGAGGAATGTTTGAAGATATTATGACATACATCCCATATTCCGACTATTCCACACAATAATGGAGACTATTAACTACTCCTTGTAGGCTACAATATCCATGGTGTATAAATATAGCATTATATAGTGTAGAATATGTACAATAAAGAGATAAAGAGATTACATACTATTTACTATTTTCCTTTTTTCATTGTACATTTTCTATATTTTATAACAAACTAACACTTCTATAACAATCAACAGTTTATTGCTCTTGTAACAACAAAGGAAATTTATGCAGGTTCTTTGCATGATCAGTTATTTCAACGAAGAAAAATGAAATTGTTAACCATCAACAGCTTACTGTTGATGATATGAATGAAGTTGACAACTTCGAAGATTTGATATTAGCACCTAAGGATGATGCAAAGATGGGTGAAATAATAGCTAATGAAGACTCAAGGCTTTTGGAATATTAAAAAACATCATCAATAGTATGTATGACTGTAATACCCCGAATTTTTGAGGAATTTCTACGTATTAAATATGTATTTATAAAGTATATTTTAAGTATTTTGTTATTTAAATAAATAAGTTTTAATAATTGTTTAAATGAATTAAATATTTAAACAAAGGTTTATAAATTATTTCAATAAGTTTTGAAAGTTTTATAAGAGTTTCAAATTATTTTAAAGTGTTTGAGAATTTACTAAAGGGTTTTTGGAGTTTTTAAGAAAATAATGGGTTTTAAATAGGTATTTTATATTATTTTAAAACAAGCCCAATTCTACTCTAAGCCATAAAGCCCATTTAAAAAGCTAAACTAATCAGAAAATTCTGATAAGTGGCCCTATAAATAGCCTTAAACACCCAAAAAAATCATACTTTTAATCTCTCTCTAAAATCCTAAAAGCAAAACACAAAAGAAAGGAAAAAAAGATTTGCCGGAAAAAAAATGTGCTCGTTTTTTTTTCGGAAAAAGAAAAAAAAAAGACAAAAAAGGGAGAAGCTTGCCTCAGGAATCGTGCCCGGGACCGCCTCGCCGGAGCCACCTCGCCGGACCACCGTCGCCACCACTCCCCTATTTTGGTAATTTTCGAACTTTTATAAAAAAAAAAAAAATTCTTTTTCCTTCTTTTTGATTTAATCTTGCAAAATCATGTCCATACCTATGTTTAATCATGTTTTTATGAGTTTTAATCATGTTTTAGTGAAGTATGAATTGTTTTAAGGCATGAATTAATTTTGTTGTTCATGAAATTATAAATTAGGGTTTAAAAATTTATGAAGTTATGATTTTATGAATTTTTATGTTCTAAACTTTGATATTATGATCATAAATTATTGATTGGTGAATTTATGATGATGTTATTAAGTTTAGATGGATTTTTAAGGGTTTTAAACTTATTTTATAAAGCTGTCCAAATTTTATAATCATGAATTTATATTATGAGCATGTTTTAGCATATGAAAAAATGTTCCAAAGCCTAGATTGACTTCATAAATATGTTAGTAGATTGTAGAAGTGTTTTGGCATGAAAGCATGGTGTTTTTTATAGGTTTTTCATGACTTTAAAGTTTATAAATAAATCTGAAATTTTAGTAAAAACAAGTTAAATTGAGTCTTAAGTGTCCAAATTGTACTAGTATGATCACACATCAATTCTATATTGATCTATATAAATTTTAGTATGTTTTATGAAGTTTAAAAGTGATTTTAGGCATGTTTGACAAGCTGTCCAGATTTTATAAATTATTAATTGAGCCTTTAAAGTATGTAATTAGCATAAATTGATCATATAAGTTAAGTATTACATTGTATGATTGATTTATGTTGTTTTTAAGGGTTTTCATAGAGTTTTGATTATTCTAAATTGCTGTCCAGTTTTCTAAAGTGGCATAAAATATATGTCAAGGTTTTATAAAGCTTATTAAACAAGTTTCCGAAAATTAAGTAAGGTGGTACTAATAAATTTAAAGGCGTTTTAAAGTGTTTTTAAGCATCTAAGTATGGTGAAATTTTATTGTAAGTGCGAATAAAGTATGTTTTAAGGAGGATATATTATGGATAATGCATGGTATTGTTAGTGGTGTCTTATAGGTCACTATGTGACGTTTTGAGACATTTTAAAGGGTGTTTAAGCTGCTGAAAAGGATATACACAGACCACAAGAGTTTCAAGTACTTTTTCACTCAAAAGCATTTAAACATGAGGCAGAGAAGATGGCTTGAGTCGATCAAGGATTATGACCTAGATATCCAATACCATGAAGGGAAAGCCAATGTGGTAGCAGATGCTTTAAGCCTTAAAACGAAGCATGAAGTGAATACTTTGGTGGTTGCTAATGAGTTATGTAAGGATATAGAAAGTTGAACTTAAAAATAGTGAAGGAGGGAGAGTTAGAAGGAATGCTTAATACTTTGAGTGTCCAACTAACGATGTTCGAAGAGATTCGCAAAAATCAATTTGGGGATGTGAAGCTAGACAATATACGGGCGAAAATTGAGCAAGGAAAGACTGAGGACTTCAAAATTCACAAATATGGGAGCATAAGGTATAAGGGTAGGTGTTGTGTACCTCAAAATTATGAAAAATTGGAAAGAAAAAAATTTTATAAAAAGGCAGAGTATGCCACATTCGGCTCACCCAGGAGGTGACAAGTTGCACAAAGATTTGAAAAAGGTGTATTGGTGGCCTAGGATGAAAAGAGAAGTTGCGGAGTTCGTAAGAAAATGTCTTCCGTACCAAAAGGTGAAGTTTGAACTTAGGAGACCACAAGGTGAAAAACCACTTGAGATCCCAGGATGGAAATAGGATTGTATCTCGATGAATTTCGTGACTTGGTAATGGTAATGTATGGGTCGTTGTGGATAGGCTTACTAAATCTACAATGTCTACACCAATTAAGGAGATTTGGAGTATGGAGCAACTTGCAAAACTTACATCGAACATGTTGTAAGACTTCAAGGAGTTCTTAGGGATATAGTTTTAGATAGGGATTCCAGTTTTCTTTCGAACTTCTGAAAAATCATGCAGGAGAGTATTGGTACGACATTGAAGATGAGTATTGCTTTCTATCCAGCGACTGATGGACAGAACAAGATCTAAATCATGGGAGAAATATTAAGGGCTTATGTGATAGGATGTCTAAAGAAGTTGGGAAGATAGCTTAAATTTGATAGAATTTTTCCTACAACAATGGTTACCATGCTAGTGTTGGCGTAGCACCTTTCGAGGCGTTGTATAAAAGAAAGTGTAGAAGTCCCTTATGTGGGAATGCTAAAAGTGAGACCGTGGTCTTAGAACCGCAATTGATGGAAGATACTGCCAAGAAAATGAGGCAAATACAAATTAAAATTCAAGCTACGCAAGATAGGCAGAAGACCTAGGCGAATAAGAAACATAGGGAGGTAAACTTTGAGTTGGGTGATAAAGTATTTTTGAAGGTGTTACCAATGAAAGGGGTAATGAGATTTGGAAATAAAGGGAAGCTTAGTCCATAGTACATTGGACCATAGGAGATTCTAGAAAGGATTGAGAAGGTAGCTTAAAAAAACTAGCCTTGCCCATGTAACTGAGAATTGTGCATGCACAATGGTTCTCATGTGTTACAAATAAAAGAAGTATATGTCTTACAACAGGAGTCAATTGAGTTAGATTAAAGCCTCACTTATGAGGAAATACTTAAGGAAGTTTGTGATAGCAAAGTGCGTCAAACGCGAAGAAAGGTATAAAATAGTTAAAGCGTTGTATCCAAACCAAGGAACTACTTGGGAATCAAAAGTTGAGATGAGGAAAAAGTATCCAGAATTATTTAAGGTTTAGTGGAGTTACGGGGACGTAACTCTTTTTCTTTAAGGGGGGTAGAGTGCGATAGAATTTCGCACCTTTTCCCTAAAAGTTAGCAAGTCTATGCAAGTTTTAGCATGTTTTCTTATATTTTCATGCTTTTGTTCTCAAGTTAGTAGTTAAAAGACGAAAAGAGTCCAAAGTTTTTAGCAGCAAAAAGGAAAAGTTTAGGAAAGATTTTGAAAAATGCACTTAAAGTGCCATCACTAATTCAATATCCATGCATAATATTACCCAAAGTTTCAGGACGAAACTTCTTTTAAGGGGGGTAGACTGTAATACCCCGAATATTTGAGGAATTTCTACGCATTAAATACGTATTTATAAAGTATATTTTAAGTATTTTATTATTTAAATAAATAAGTTTTAATAATTTTTTGAATGAATTAAATATTTAAACAAAGGTTTATAAATAATTTCAATAAGTTTTGAAAGTTTTATAAGAGTTTCAAATTATTTTAAAGTGTTTGAGAATTTACTAAAGGGTTTTTGGAGTTTTTAAGAAAATAATGGGTTTTAAATAGGTATTTTATATTATTTTAAAACAAGCCCAATTCTACTCTAAGCCATAAAGCCCATTTAAAAACCTAAACTAATCAGAAAATTCTGATAAGTAGCACTATAAATAGCCTTAAACACCCAAAAAACTCATACTTTTAATCTCTCTCTAAAATCCAAAAAGCAAAACACAAAAAAAGGAAAAAAAGATTTGCCGGAAAAAAAATGTGCTCGTTTTTTTTTTCGGAAAAAGAAAAAAAAAGAAAAAAAGGGAGAAGCTTGCCTCAGGAATCGTGCCCCGGACGGCCTCGCCGGACCACCGTCGCCACCACCGGCGACCCTACCCTTCCCCTATTTTGGTAATTTTCGAACTTTTATAAAAAAAAATTCTTTTTCCTTCTTTTTGATTCAATCTTGCAAAATCATGTCCATACCTATGTTTAATCATGTTTTTATGAGTTTTAATCATGTTTTAGTGAAGTATGAATTGTTTTAAGGCATGAATTAATTTTGTTGTTCATGAAATTATAAATTAGGGTTTAAAAATTTATGAAGTTATGATTTTATGAATTTTTATGTTCTAAACTTTGATATTATGATCATAAATTATTGATTGGTGAATTTATGATGATGTTATTAAGTTTAGATGGATTTTTAAGGGTTTTAAACTTATTTTATAAAGCTGTCCAAATTTTATAATCATGAATATATATTATGAGCATGTTTTAGCGTATGAAAAATTGTTCCAAAGTCTAGATTGACTTCATAAATATGTTAGTAGATTGTAGAAGTGTTTTGGCATGAAAGCATGGTGTTTTTATAGGTTTTTCATGACTTTAAAGTTTATAAATAAATCTGAAATTTTAGTAAAAACAAGTTAAATTGAGTCTTAAGTGTCCAGATTGTACTAACATGATCACACATCAATTCCATATTGATCTATATAAATTTTAGTATGTTTTATGAAGTTTAATAGTAATTTTAAGCATGTTTAACAAGCTGTCCAGATTTTATAAATTAATTAATTGGGCCTTTAAAGTATGTAATTAGCATAAATTGATCATATAAGTTAAGTATTACATTGTATGATTGATTTATGTTGTTTTTAAGGTTTTTCATGGTGTTTTGATTATTCTAAATTGCTGTCCAGTTTTCTAAAGTGACATAAAATATATGTTAAAGTTTTATAAAGCTTAAACAAGTTTCCGAAAATTAAGTAAGGTGGTACTAATAAATTTAAAGGCGTTTTAAAGTGCTTTAAGCATCTAAGTATGCTGAAATTTTATTCTAAGTGCGAATAAAGTATGTTTTAAGAAGGATATATTATGGGTAATGCATGGTATTGTTAGTGGTGCCTTATAGGTCACTATGTGACGTTTTGAGACGTTTTAAAGGGTGTTTAAGCTGCTGAAAAATTTGGTAAACGAGGGTTTTAATTAGTTTATGCCTTTGTTAATGTAGGAAGCTTCAAAGTAAGCGAGTTCTAGTGAAGTGGTGGTAAATCACCGTTATTTTACAAGGTACGTAAGTACTAAAGGATGGTTCATGGACGTAGTATCATGCTAGGACATGTACATGTTCATGTTATAGGTGGCTTAGTAGCCAAGTATGCTTTCATGCATGTTGAGAAGTTCCTTATATGTTTAGATGTTTTACATGTGTTAGTAGTTTGTGGACTATATGACTACAAGTTTATTCCTCTTATTGAAATAGTATATTTTATTTAATTCATGTTGAACATGAGTCCTTATGGACATATAAGTAGTCATATTCTGTAAGAATTAAAGAATAGCAGATTTATTTTCGAAGTCGAGCAACATTTTGCATATTTATAGCATAGTTGTGACAAGGTTCACGTTTTCAAGTAAAGTATGAGCATTCATTTTATTTATAGCCACTCACTGTATAATGTGTGGTATAGAAGGAAGTTTGATCCACTCACAGTTTATGTGTGGAATAGTTAAAGAAGAAGGTTTAAAACAAGTGTTCACTAAAGGAGGTTGATTAAAAAGGAAGTTACATGTCTATGTGCAATGTTGGTGGTTGTTTGTGTGTTGTTTGTTCACATTTTCAAGTAACCTGATAATTACGTAAAGTGAAAGAGGATTCGCACCAAAACTCTTGGAACGTATATACCTTGAGTATGAACAATGGGGGGAGTTACTAGACTGATGTTCTTTTATCTCCTAATTGGGGTACAAGACGTTGTACTCTTTATTTTTATTATTAATGCGCTAGATAACCGTCACCTTATGTGACATAGGTAATACCTTTTGGGAGTTGCTCCCCAACTAGTGCCCCATAGGGCGATTGTTTATAGGAGGAAACCCGTTCGATGCGAATTCCAAATTAAGTAAATAAATGAAATTGGTTTTTTTTTTCTAGCCAAGTGTTGCAGGTACATGGCAGGAATGGTAAGACACGTGTTTATTGCTTTATGCCCATGTCTAGGTTCATGCTAGTGTGTTGCATAATCTTTTAGTGTTTATGTTCTCAGCTTTGCTGATTACGTGCTCTTGTGTACATGGCCTAATCTTTGATCTTGGCCCTATGATGACCCATTTCGATTGCGAGTAGTAAGTCTTGAATAAAGAGAAAGCAACAGGTTCAGGAGGGCATATGTCAATCATGCTGGGATTGAGTGCAGAGCGTTCTTGTCTTGCTTTCGTAGTAGTAGTTTTGTTAGTAACTTTGGTTGTGGATGTTATCACTTTTGATGCTGGACTAACATTTGTTTTACAAGTTTACTTTCATTTGGTTTTAAGGGCCGTTATGGTTCTGAAGTTGTAAGAGTTTTCAAATGGTTTGACTTAATGTTTTTGAGGTTGACTTTGAGTAGTTTTGAAATGTTTTTTTTAGTGTCTTCCGCTGTAGCAGCTTTGATAATTGCCTTAGCCGTTTTCACACGGTGGCGGTAATATTCTTAAAGTTTTGGGTTTTTAGAGTACGTTAGGACAAAGAACCGATTTTAGAAAAAGGTACGGAATTTCAAGGGTGTTACAATCTTGACACACAAAATTACGTCCTAAAATTAGAAGAAAAGGAAGCATGGTAGAATTGGAGAATAAGTTGGTTTTTGTCTATGAGTTTTCTCCCACTTTAGCTGGAAGGTTTTTTTTCTCATTTCAAGCTTTTATTGTTTTGAGTCGTAGTGGCCAATTATACATAATTTTCTATCTAAAGGTCGAGGAAATACATTCTTGAAGGTTTCCTAATTAAAAGATTCGATCTTGAAAGGTTTCTTGAAGATTGAAGCAAAAACCACAAAATATCACAAAAACGCAGCACACAAATAGAGCATATTTTTGGCTCGTTTTTGAGGTTGTTGTGCAACACGGTTTTCCTTGAAAACCTGGAGGAATTTGGTGGATATTTTAGTTTTATTTATCTAGTTGGTTAGAATAGTTTCTTAGAATAATTTGTTAATCCATACTTCTCAGATTATTTAATTAACACTACTGCTGAGTAGCATGAGGTTTTGATGATGTAACCATATGATGACTATCTAACTAACATGTGTGTTAAGATGTGCATGAACAAATCATTAATTGTATATGAAGAGTATGTTCCTATGTTATAATGAAGATTCAACAGAAAACATCATGAGAAGAAGTTTGAGTGAAGAAACACTAAAACCACAAATATGTTCCTGAACAGGAACTTTATTCAAGAGAAAGACATGACCTAAGGACTTGAAAGATGAGTTCATGTGTTCAAGGAATAAACACAGAAGGATGGATACTAATGCATCCATCTAATGTTACGAGAAAGAAACACTATCTTAGGGTATAAGAACGCGATTGACAAGTTGTTCCATGCAAAAGTGTACCATGAGAAATTGTTCCTTGAAGATGACGCACTATCATAAGATAAGATACAAACATTTTATCCTCAATTATTATTATTTTTGGCTCTAACTTTGCTCTTTGGAGCCGATTCTACTGACATTTGCCTTATTTAGTGCATTGTGTGTTTCTTTGTTGATATTTGCAAGAATTGCTACTTTGTAGTGGTTTTTGTGCATTTGGAGGCTTAGCAAGGTCATCTGAGTCATGAGCGTTGTTTTGGAGCTAAGAAGCAAGGACTTTGTTAGGAAGCCTTTGTATGAAGGAAAGTCGAGTTT
The DNA here is from genome assembly GCA_016808085.1 of Suaeda aralocaspica. NCBI lineage: Eukaryota > Viridiplantae > Streptophyta > Magnoliopsida > Caryophyllales > Amaranthaceae > Suaeda > Suaeda aralocaspica. The sequence goes on from PYUH01000285.1 coordinate 1,209,690, forward strand.
TAGAAGGTTACAAGCGAGGAAAAAGATGACAACATTGAAGTCAATGGCCCCGGGTTGTAATCAGCGATCCTTGGTTTTAAGCATTAACCCCGGTGGGCCCGAAGCCATTTCTACCTAGAGTTTTTTCCGGACTTTTTGTGTATTATACTATATCAGCCATCTATCCTTAGTCCTAGGGACGAAAATTTTTACGAGCATTAGATTTAGTTTTCAACTTTTCTCTCAAAAACAAATTAGTGTAATCAATTCAACCATTCAATCAATTAATCAATTCAGGTTTTTTATTCAATCCTTTACTTTGTTTATTCGTTAGTTTAGTTTTATTATAATTTTCGCAGTTAATATAGATTTCAATCTTGCTGTAGTTTTTATGTTGGTTAATTTATTTGATTCAAACATGTTTTTAGTTTTAGTTCTTGTTATTAATTTGATTCCCATAGTTTATAATATGTGTGAGTAGTTTGATTTCTAGGGCTAGGGGATCCATGAGCCATACCAATGAATTTAATGGGTGATTGATTAATATGATTTGTGTTGTTTATGATTTCCTATCATCAATTTATAGTGCTTGCAATTGAATACTGGCCAGGTTTGATTGTCAGTCTGATAATTGTCGAAATTGATGGCGAGCGGTAAGATCATTACAATTAGAACACATGGGTAATAGGAAAAATGAGTCTAAGCGAGCTAGAGTTAGAGGAGTTTTGAAGGAGTCTAGATTCGAGAGAATTAGTGTGGCTTAATTCAGAACTCCATTAATTTGTTAATTGATTGTTAATCAGCTCATTGTAGTTTATGGTGAACCGATGTCCTAGGCTTAATTTATTTCATATTTTTTCGTGTTCAATTCCTGTTTTTATTGTTAATTAGTGTCTTAGATAATCATCAATTCAAAGGCCCTTTATAACAAAGTAGCGTTTTAGAATTAGTAGTAAGTCGTTCCTTCCCTGTGGATTCGATCCCTGCTTCCCTAGTTGCATAGTTGGGGTTGTAGGTTTATTTTTGATTAGGTGTGCGATAACCTGTTCAAATTTTGGCGTCGTTGCCAAGGAAGTAGTTGTTTTATTTCTGCTAATCGGGTCATTTTCTTTTTTTGGTTACTTTTTCACCTCAAGAAATTAACCGTCCTTTGAGGCAGTTCTTACGGTTGTCTATAGTTTCCCGTTCTTATGTAGGTACTTGGTTTGCATGCCGGTTTGGATTGATCATGACCCTAAAATATCATTCCATAAACGATATCGTAGAAGGAAGTGGAGACTGCGGAGGACCTTCCTTTCCGAACGAACATTAACTGACTTGTCACGACTTTTGTCTGAAATGGATATTACTGATGAAGGAGAGATGTCGGGTTCTGAAAATAACGAGAACAACCTACTGCCACCACCAACATCATCATTGAGGGATTACTCTCAACCAAGTTCAACAACAGTAGGAGGTGGTTATTAGGTTCTTGATACGGAGGGTCTTAACTATGAATTGAAGCCAGCTTTGGTGAATATGGTGGAGGGGAACCAGTTTGCCAGAACATTTATGGAGGATCCAAATTTGCACTTATATAATTTACTCAATCAAGCAACATGGGGTCACTCAAGACTACATTAAAAGGATGATATTCCTATTTTCATTGAAGGATAAAGCTCGTACTTGGTTGAAAAGTCTCAATATGGACAACATTAACAATTGGGATGAGTTAGCTCTTGTATTTCAAAGGATGTACTACCCTCTAGTGCGAACTGCAACCCTCCGATGCAAAATCACGAATTTCAACCAAGAGATAAATGAGATATTATATGAAGCGTGGGAAAGGTTCAAGGATTTATTGAGGTTGTGCCCACATCATGGCCTTGAGAAGTGGTTCCTAGTCAAATCATTCAACAATGGGTTAGGGAATGAAAGCCGTACTTTGCTTAATTCATCTACTAGTGGTCGATTCATGAACCAGGAGGTCAATACTGCCTATGATTTAATTGAAGAAATTGCCATTCACAACTCTCAATATGGCAGTCCTAGAGGGCATTCGAACAAAGGTGCAAAGCATGTAGTAGATGATAAGTATGAGAGTCTAGCTCCACAAGTCCATGTAATAAGTCAAAAGCTTGACAAGATTAGCACTGCATCTTCTCCACCAACATCTGTAGCTGTGATGGGTGCACTTTCGGGATGCACGAAGACATTCTGTGATTCATGTGGTTCATTTGTCCATAATGCCCAGTCATGTCATAGTTCTATGGAGTAAGTTTGCGCTTTCCAAGGCTACAAGAATAATCTATTTTCAAACACTTACAATCCAGTTGGAATGATCATCCATACTTTTCCTACAAGAGCAACAATGTGTAAAACCCACAACAGCACTCACATCAATAGATGTAGTGGTTTACACCAACACAGCCACCGGGGTTCACCAGACCACAACTCCCACCACCAGCACCTCAAGCAAGCAATGGGATTTCAGAGCTGGGGAACATGATGCTTCTGATGCAGAAGAAAATGGAGGCAATGCAAGCTTAGAGCAAGAAATTGGAGACCCAACTAGCTCAGATTGGCCAATGCACAACTCTCCTTAACCCAATCTGCCAGCTCCAAGGGATCATGTCAATTCTATTACCATCAGGAGAGGGAACCAATACCAAGGCTTGAAGAATCCAACTGATGATGTTGACTCTGAGATGGCAGTGCAGAATGGAAAGACAAGATATGTGGTGATTAAGAAGATTTCAGAGCCAACACCCCTCAAGGAGAATGAAGTCTTGGAGAAGAGAGCTTCGGTCGCTAACATGCCCAATGATACACTAACATCTCCTAAGGTGCCACTAACCTTTCCTCTTAGGGTAGATAGGAGTAAGAATGACAATCATTTTCGTAAGTTTCTCAATATTGTCAAAAATTTGTAGGCTACTGTTTCTTTCATTGATCTAACCATGTTGGTACCCACATATACTAAGTTTTTGAAAGACATATTGAGCAGGAAACGTGAACTGAGTTTGGTAGAGACTGTTGCTTTAACTGAAGAATGTAGGGGCAATTTTGTAGAACAATTCTCCACCAAAGCTCAAGGATCTAGGAAGTTTTTCTATTCCTTGCAACATTGGCCCATTGTTTAGTGATAAAGCATTGTGTGATTTAGGGGATAGTGTTAGTGTAATGTTTTTGTCCATTTGCAGGAAGTTGAATATGGGTTCTTTGAAATTTACTAACATTACCTTGCAGATGGCTGATAGAACTGTAAAATACTCAAAAGGTATTTTGGAGGATGTCTCAGTTAGTGTTGGGAAAATTTCATTCCTTTAAATTTTGTTGTGCTTGATATGGATGAGAATGTTCACATCCCAATTATATTAGGTAGACCGTCGTTCTTTAATACTGTAGGTGTCGTTATTGATGTGAAAAACGGTAGTTACTGTAGGTGATGACAAAGTTACTTTTAACCTTGACAGTGCTTTGAAGAGTCCCATGTTAGAACAATCTTGCTTTAGAATTGATGTCATTAATGAGATTGTTTGTGATGACTTGCCTTGATCTCTTAGATATGATAGCTTGAAGTTTTTCACATGAAAATCTTGTAAATCTTGCCCATCATAATGTAAGTTAGTCCAAATTAGCTTATTTTTGCAATTTTTGTCTTTAAATTCCAACTTTACTCCATGTTTAATTATGAAGTAAGTAGAATGTATGAATCGGGGGTTTCTTGATTTTGTTAATGAGTGTTGTAATTGATGCTATTATAGCTTCCATGAGTAAAATGAAGTGTGTTTGAAGTAATTTAGACCAAAACAAGTGAGTTTTGAATGAAATCTCAACTAGTAGCAGTAAATAGTGAATGAATGAATGAATGAGTGAACGAATGAGGTATGAATGAATGAGTAAATGAATGAGGTATGAACGAACTTGATGAATTGTTGAAGATGTCATATTCTTAGTTCAAGAATAATATGTAATTGAATTTTTATGATGTTTGAGGATTTTACCAACTTTGGCATGAAATAATTCCTATAGTTCATATGAACTAATACAGTAACTAGTTGATGATGACTTGATTTTTTGTGAATTGATGATGTCTTGAAAGTGGTACTCGAGGTGAATTATGCCACTAAAAAGCAATACTTCAGCAAAATTGTGACTAACTGTGCAAAAATTGACTACTAAGATACATACTTCATATGAGTTAGTTTAGGTGTTCAAAATTGGGTTTTAACTCATATAGTTCATATGAGCTAACTTAGTTGCGACGAAAGTGGTCATTTACGTATTGTACATTCGTTTCAGCTCGGAATGCCTTTAACTTTGGTCATGACGCTTAAAATACCATTCTAGGAAAGTTAGAATGCATATTTGAAGCATTTCTAATTTTAGTTGAATATTAGTTAAAACCATGTAGCATCACTTATGAAGCATTAATGATGATGTTGAGATAATTTTTCTTATCTCACCGATTTTTGAGAATAATGGGAAATTTACGCTTAAAGCCCTTAAATCTGGAATAGTTGGAATTTATTGAGATTTTGTTGGATTTGGAAAATCTTATTGCAGATGATTATAGAACCATAGTTCATGGTTTTATTTGCGGGGACTGCCCATATACATCCGTTATGCTGCTTAAGTGTATACTCACATGATCTCTTTTAATCTTGCCGGTCTAGTTTAGACGAGGAGATTCTTCCCAGGGTCGAGGATGTTTGACAACTAATCTAGAAGAAGAACATGTGGAAGCCCGAGGGATGGAAACCGGAGATGTTGGAGTTCTCCCGTCCTCACCACATTTCATACCGCCCTTATAAGGATTAGGTGAGTCTTTTCTTCTGTATATGATTGCCTATCTCTTACTTCTTATTCTTTCTTATTCCTTATGATTTACGCCTTTGTTATATTTGGGCAGGACGAGCACAACTTGAGGGCTTATGGCTCGATCAACCCTTTTCTGGAGGGTTACAGTACTCTTCGGAGGCTACGAGATCAGAACCTCAACATTTTTGATCTCAGAGTGTGGCTTCGATGACTTTATTTGGGGCTTACAAGCCCTTGAGAGGGTTAAGAGTTCACACGTGTTGACTCTTAACCTCCTGGAGTGGGTGGTGGGACACCACTAACTCCTTTCACTTTCCTTGGGGTGAGATGACTATCACCCCGTTCGACTATGCCGTTCTCACAGGCCTTCCTTTCTCCTTTTCTATTATTGATGTCGACCACCACCTCACCCCTCTTTATGCCACTACTCAAGCCCTCCCAGGACCTATTTTTGAGTCGTTGGGTTCAGGCAAGTCAGTTAGCTGTCTGGGCTTATGCAACGGTCTTACCTTGCCTGGTACTAGCATGGAGCTAAAGGTCCGTATCCTTCTTCTCCTTGTCATCTCTTGTCCTCTGACTGCTGTCAAGGGTGGTGTTCACCGNTTTCTAATTTTAGTTGAATATTAGTTAAAACCATGTAGCATCACTTATGAAGCATTAATGATGATGTTGAGATAATTTTTCTTATCTCACCGATTTTTGAGAATAATGGGAAATTTACGCTTAAAGCCCTTAAATCTGGAATAGTTGGAATTTATTGAGATTTTGTTGGATTTGGAAAATCTTATTGCAGATGATTATAGAACCATAGTTCATGGTTTTATTTGCGGGGACTGCCCATATACATCCGTTATGCTGCTTAAGTGTATACTCACATGATCTCTTTTAATCTTGCCGGTCTAGTTTAGACGAGGAGATTCTTCCCAGGGTCGAGGATGTTTGACAACTAATCTAGAAGAAGAACATGTGGAAGCCCGAGGGATGGAAACCGGAGATGTTGGAGTTCTCCCGTCCTCACCACATTTCATACCGCCCTTATAAGGATTAGGTGAGTCTTTTCTTCTGTATATGATTGCCTATCTCTTACTTCTTATTCTTTCTTATTCCTTATGATTTACGCCTTTGTTATATTTGGGCAGGACGAGCACAACTTGAGGGCTTATGGCTCGATCAACCCTTTTCTGGAGGGTTACAGTACTCTTCGGAGGCTACGAGATCAGAACCTCAACATTTTTGATCTCAGAGTGTGGCTTCGATGACTTTATTTGGGGCTTACAAGCCCTTGAGAGGGTTAAGAGTTCACACGTGTTGACTCTTAACCTCCTGGAGTGGGTGGTGGGACACCACTAACTCCTTTCACTTTCCTTGGGGTGAGATGACTATCACCCCGTTCGACTATGCCGTTCTCACAGGCCTTCCTTTCTCCTTTTCTATTATTGATGTCGACCACCACCTCACCCCTCTTTATGCCACTACTCAAGCCCTCCCAGGACCTATTTTTGAGTCGTTGGGTTCAGGCAAGTCAGTTAGCTGTCTGGGCTTATGCAACGGTCTTACCTTGCCTGGTACTAGCATGGAGCTAAAGGTCCGTATCCTTCTTCTCCTTGTCATCTCTTGTCCTCTGACTGCTGTCAAGGGTGGTGTTCACCGTTGTCAGCTATGCTTTCTTCCTTCTATTTCCGACCTTTCTATGGTGAAGGATTATGTCTAGGGAGGTACCGGTACACTTCCCTCCTCCTAGCTATCAGGTCTACCTGTCGTCAGATGGACGACTCAATTTCTATTGGCACCGCTTCCTTGTGGAAGGTTATTGAGGTAATGCTTTCTTTATTCATGAAAGGGACAGTCGTATACCTATCAAAAATAACCTATAACTCTAAATAATGTAGATAGGAAAGTAGGGAACGAATCCACAGGGAAGCGACGAAATTCTACTAACTCTAGAAAGCTATTCTGCCATTAGGGGCCTTTTAATTGGTCTCCAACTAATGAACTAATTAATACTAAGAAGAAATTAAACACGGAAATATATCAATATACTAAACGTAGTACATCGGTTAACAACAGACCGACCAATGAATTCAATAACAATTAATTAACATATTATTGACTTCCTAAACCAAGGCTCACTAATTCTCTCGAATCTAGTCTCCTTCAAAACTCTTCTAATGTCTCTCGCTCACTTAGACTTGTTTTGCCTATTATCCTAGTGATCTAATTGTGGTAATCTTACCTCTCAGCATCAATTTCGACAATATCAAACTAACAATCAAACCTGACTAGAATTTAAGTGAAAGCAATATAAATTAACAATAGGAATTCAAAAACACCAACAATCATGTTAATTAATCATGAAACAAAGCAATGGAATCGATCCATGGATCCCCTAGCCATAGAAAAGGAACTACTCACAGATAACTAAAAACACAGAAATTAAATCAACAAAAGAAAATAAAACTAATTAATGACATAATTAAAGACTAACAAATCAATTAAAAACGCTTAAACTAAGCAAGAACATAAAACTGGGGCACAAAACAAATAACAAAAACTAAAACTAAAACTAGAAAATAGAAACATAAACTAATACAAAAACATAATATAAAAACATGAATTAAAAGAATAACAAAGAAAAGTTAAATGAAAACCTAAATTATATTGAATTGAATGATTGAATGTATTCCACAAAAGTATCTTTTCAAGAGAGAAACTAAACAAAAACTAGGGTATAAGAATAATAATGTGGTGTGCAAAAACCTAGGGAAGAAATACATTAAATACAAAGTCGGAAATAGGGGAAAACAAGGCCAAAAACCGGTAGAAATCACTACGCCCGACCGGCTGAGCGTGATGACCTCGAACCGGGCACAATGCAATGGGGGCCTTCGGGCTTCCGACTTCCCTCGTAATCTCTAAAACTAGACTTCTATGCTTCCCAAAGGCTTCTAAATCACGTCCTACCTTCGTTATAGCTTCTTAAAGTGGTCAACACTCCTATTAACTTGACAAGTGTCCATTATAAAGCGAAAATCGACACAAAAGTATCAATTCCTGCAATAAATGAGAAACCGTAACAACAAGCACTAAAAACAACCAAAGTTAGTAGAATAGGATCAAAAGAGCCTCGTTAGAGCCAAAAACCAATATAAACTGGGGAAAAATAATGAATATAAAATATACTTATCAAATTCCCCCAAGTCGAACCTTGCTTGTCCTCAAGCAAACAACTAAACACACACTTGTCCTCAAGCAAACAACTAAACACACAATGACTTCCCCCCTTTAACTTTGCAAAACAAAATTAACTCAAGAAATTCCGAGTATGTAAGTTCCTCAACCAACCCATCAAAATTCCTTAACAGCCCTCCACTTAAATCAAAATCATAAAGCCAACCATGTAAGAATTAAATGTCAATGACTAGAGCAGCTCACTCGATGTCACTCCACACATATAATCAAGCATAAAACAATGAATCTCACCCTTAATCCTAATAAAGAATACAAATAGAGAAAGTGTTTAAATGCAAAATTTGTGAACCCAAACCCATATCTCACACCTCATGCAAGTGTTTAATGGTAGTCACTCACCCTATTGTAAAAGTCAATTTTAAATGCAAGCAATACTCACTAGCTTTGGCAATTGACTCACTTCACAAGAGCTAAACACATGTACATGCCGATCAAAAAGGTCTAATTAGCTTGTAATATGGCTTGGGTGATGGGTAGGATAAATTTGGGATAATGCGGTGGAACACTCGGGCTATATGCATATGAAATCGAAAATACATCAACAACATCTCCAACATCAAACCAATTCTTTTGAAATTCACATCACACCATAAAACTTTACAATTTAACAACACCAATATTCACAAGCTTACTTTCTTTCACTTCTTTCGATTTCAACATTTTTTCCAATATTTTCATTTTTCCATCATTTTTTCATTTTCTTTTTCAACTTTCAATATTTACAAAACTTAGGCTCACGACTCTTAATGACCTGTCTTTGCTAAAATAACATAACATACACAAAATCATCACACATACATAACTGGGCTAAATATAAAATATAAACCTTTCAATTCTTCATTGGATAAACTAACCCAGACATTGGTATGCAGAGCCTTATGGTGAAACCTATATTAAACTTTAAACATTTATTTCAACATACTCTTTCCCAACATCCTCCAAGACTTCCAACAAATGCACAACAACAACACAACAGCTCCATACTCCCCTAAGCCAAGCTTGGGCATATATCAAACAATCAAACACAGCTGAAAAGGTTGTAATGTGGTTAAAATGGAAATGAAAGGTTAAAAAGCTCAAAACAAGGATCACGGGAATATTTATGATGGAATGCCTAAACTCTGAAAGCTCTTAAAAGAAATGAATGCCTTTTATCATTCGCGACATGAAAGACACCAAAGCCAAGGTACTAGAGTCAAATTCAAAAAATGGATCATAGGAACTAAGCACACAAGAAAAGGAATATGCATATAATAATGTATGTGGCTTAAATCCTCCCGCTAACACAGTTCAAGCCTCTACTCGACACATGGCTATAATGGCATGCTATGAAACTGCTTCAAGCTAAACCAAGTTCAAGTCCGAGTTGGAAATTCCAAAAGATAACTCATCACATGCCCAAGTCAATCAAAATCATTTTTTTTTATAAAAATGTGGGGTACGGGGAAGTCACCATTCATAAAGTTTCATCATCCAAACAATTTAATCAATTCAAACAATTCAATTACTAACTACTAAAACAAAACAAAACTCTAAACTATGAAAGCAGTACATTTTTTTGGTCATATGTAAATTCCTACTTCTAATAAGTAGTACAAACCAAATGACTATCCTAAGAAAGCAATAAACGCTACAATAAAGAAATAAAATCTATACTAAGAAATCAATAAAGTTACCTCCCCCAAGCCGGACTCAGCAATGTCCTCATGCTGAAGGAAGTATAGGAGCCAGTTGCTCCTCAATCTGAGCTCTCCATGAACTCATCAGTATCTGGACTATCCTCATCATCATCAGCTCCACTAGCTCTTCTGCTAGACCCCTCTCTAGGGTTGAAAGTATGCCAGGAAGGGTGGGGTCCAGCAGAAGGTACAACACCGGAAAACACAAAATAGTCATAAATCGGATACATAGCACGTGTGTCATCCTGCTGAAAGGTATCAAATCGTTGGATCAGCTGCTGCTGTTGCTGTATTTGGAAGTTATCAAACTAACTCTGCAACTGGCCCATAGCATATCTCCATGACCCATCAGCATTACCTTCTTGAGGGGGAACATCAACCGGATGCTGCTCCATAGGCTGGGAAGGAGAAGGACGACTCGGACCTTAATGAATATAAGCACGCTGACTAGTAGCAGGGGTGTCATGCGGATGAAGAAGAGGTAAAAGCCAAGTCGCCAGATCAGTAGTGATCCTAGTAATAGCTAGGTTAAGTAAGTCGACATAAGCCTTCTTGCCTGAGCTCACGCACCAGCTAATACCAAGGCCCTCCGTCACACTAACCCAATCACAAGCTATAAAATAATCTAAGTCTAAGTATCTACTACTAGGCACAAGAGAACGCTGAGAAGAGAAATCAACCCAATATCAACGAGCTATCAAAGTAATCAACCCGCCAAAAACAATATTATTCACTGTTAACCTACCATGCTTATCTACCCCGGCAAAGGTCTTTCATTGTGTAAGCAAATGAACTACAAAATAATTGGTGACAAGAATACGGTATGGGTAAGTACTACGTAAGAAATGTTTTCCTACGAGCATGATTTCCCTAGTAGTAACAGAGTGTGCCTCATGTCGGCCAAAGAATGTCCAACTCAATAATTTATGAACAATATGGGGAGAGGGTTGTGAATCAAGTTGGCGGAATTATGTTGCCAACTCGACTCAAGTCCTGTTAAAGCAGTCCATAGGTCCACATCACTAAATTCTTTAGGAGCATTATTTCTACCAAGACCAGTTATCTCAAATATCAAACCAAAATCCCCCAATGACTCATATCTATCTACTCCGAATAAAGGGAAAGCAACTCCCTGAACAGGTCTATGTGGGTTTAACCTATCTACTCTAAAACTTGCAATAAACTCCTCGGTGATATCAGCATAAGAGTGGCAACATCCAAATTAAAAAAACAATTCCATTCCCATATTTTTCAAACAATTTCAAGTGTCATCAAGAATACCAAGAGTTTGCAATAAAGTATGATTAAAAAAATGAGTTAAAACAATGGGGCAGGTTTTAAGTTTAATAAAATTTTCTTGTTGTTCAAGTGAAGCAAAACTTAGCATGGTGTAGTCGGGATCCCGTGGAATTACATTGCTCCTACTCCTTGAAGTGCCACTTGGTTCTTCTCTTGATCTTTTTGGACCCATGAATTAATTTTGTGGTGAATTTTTTAAGCTTCATAAAATTTTCTCGTTGTTCGAGTAAAGCAAAACTTACCACGGGGTAGTCGGGATCCCCTGGAATTACGTTGCTCCTCCTCCTTGAAGTGCCACTTGGTTCTCCTCTTAATCTATTTGGACCCATGAATTAATTTTGTGGTGAATTTGTGAAAGTTAGGGTTATTTGGGTGATGGTGATTTTGTTTGTTTTAATGAATTTTGTAGTGAGAGAGTGAAAGAGAAAGAAAAATAGAAGACAATAGTGAAAATTTAAGATTATTTGGGTAAGAGATGAGTGAGATGTCAGGTTATGAAATGAGAGTGAAGGTAGGAGTAATGGAGGAATTGGGGATTTGTTTGAGAGTATTTTAGTAGTGAGAGAAAGGAAAAGGAAGAAGAAGAAGAAAGAATGAAGGAAAGAGGGGGTAAGGTGTCGCGTGAGAAGAAGGGGAGGGGGGGGGGGAGTGTGCCCGGTTCGAGTGCTATACGCCCGGCTGGGCGGGCCTAATGATGGGGGAGTGAAAATTTTCTAAGGCATTGAAATCGTCACGCGTGCCCTGTTCGAGTCAGTGTGCTTGGTTGGCTGGCGGTGCTCCCGGCTGGCCAGGCATGGTGATGCCTCCCATGTTTTGCAAACCAAAAAAAATTCTAAGGCATTAAAAACATCATGCGCGCCCGGTTGCCCTTCTGTTTGCCCGGTTCGGGTGCTAGAAGCCCGGGTAGCCTGGCCTAGTGACACGAGGGGGCATTTTGTTGCCTTTTCCTCCTAAATTAAGTCCCTAAGCTTGCAAAACAGACAATACTTCACAAAAAAATTAGCCCCTCACACTCTCTCAACTATAAAAATAAAAAGAAAAATAAACTAAACTAAAAAAAAAAATAAACTTACGGGCTGCCTCCCGCAAAGCGCTCTTTTAAGGTCATTACCTTGACCATGTTACCTCGTAAATCAGGTGAGAACGGGGTTGTGGAAGGTAACTTCCTCAACCAATCCAACTACATCGCCTTCATAGTAATGCTTGAGGCGATGTTCATTGAATTTGAATTGTTCTCCCTTGTCATTCTGAACCTCAATGAATCCATACCTGCTCACCATAGTGACAATGAAAGGTCTGCTCCATCTAGACCTCCGCTTCCTTGGAAAAAGATTCAATATAGAGTTGAATAATAGAACATTGTCACTAACTTGAAATTCTTTTCTCGTGATTCGTTTATCGTGCCATTTCTTAGTCTTCTCCTTGAATATCTTAGCACTATCATAGGCTTCTAACCAAAACTCATCCAAATCGTTCAGCTGAAGTAACCTCTTCTCCCCTACAAGCTTGGCATCCACATTAAGCTCTTTTACCGCCATTAGGCCTTATATTCTAACTCAACCGGTAAATGGCACACCTTCCCATACACTAACCAAAATGGAGATGTACCGATACGTGTCTTAAATGCCGTTCTATATGCCCATAATGCATCATGAAGCTTGCTACTCCAATTTTTCTTGATTTTGCATCCGTCTTCTCTAGGATGGCTTTGATTTCTCCATTAGAAACCTCAACTTGGCCGCTAGTCTGTGGATGATAAGCTAACCCGTCCCGGTACGATGGTAGACTCCATACTTTTCAAGTAATTTAATTAGTCGCTTCTCGCGAAAGTGAGAACCCCCATAACTAATAATAGCTCTAGGAACTCCGAATCTCGAGAAAATGACTTGTTTAAACAACCTTAGAATAGTATTAGAGTTTGCATTAAGTGTTGTAATAGCGTCTACCCACTTAGAAACATAGTCTACGGCCACCAATATGAACCTATTTACATTGGAAGAAGGGAATGGGCCCATGTAGTTAATACCCCATACATCAAAAATCTCAACCTTTAGTATCCCCTTTTGGGGCATCTCATTTCAAAATATTTCCGGTCCTTTTGCACACATCACAAGACAACACAAAATCTGAAGCATCCTTAAACATAGTAGGCCAAAAGAATTCAAATTGCAGTAACTTAAACATGGTCATTGAAAGGCCTGCGTGATCTCCATATGGCGATGAGTGGCAATGGCTAAGAATCCCGTAAAACTCCCAATCAGCAACACGTCGTCGGTATAAACCATCAGAACATTCTCGACATAGATTCGGGTCATCCCAAAAATATTACCGAACATCATGTAAAAACCGCTTCTTCTGCTGTGTTAACTGAAAGTTTGGGAGGTAAGACACCTCCTACAATGTAATTGGCAAAATTAGCAAACCATGGTGATTTGACTACTATTGAAAGTAAGTGATCATCAGGGAAGGAGTCATCTATAGGTACGAGCTCTACGTCTTCAAAACGAATTCAAGATAGATGATTAGCAGCTGGATTTTCTGCTCCTTTCTTATCATGAATCTCCAGATCAAATTCTTGCAACAATAGAATCCATCTGATCAACCTTGGCTTTGCTTCCTTCTTGGCTAGGAGGTACTTTAGAGCAACATGGTCAATGTGAACAATTACTTTCGAGGCCAATAAATATGATCGGAACTTGTCAAGCGCTTACTCAACTGCTAGCAACTCCTTCTCAGTAGTGGCATAATTAACTTGAGTCGGATCGAATGTCTTGCTGGCATAACAGATGGCATGTATAACCTTCTCCTTTCTTTGGCCTAGGACCACTCCAACTGCATAGTCACTGGCATCGTACATGATCTCGAACGTGAGGTTCCAATCAGGAGACTGAATTATAGGTGCAGAAATAAGTGCCTGTTTAATCCTGTTAAAAGTCTCAAGGCATTCATCAGTAAAATCAAAATCTGCATCCTTTAAAAGCAAGTTAGTTAGTGGTTTCGCAATTTTAGAAAAATCCTTAATAAACCTGCGATACAGACTTGCATGACCCAAAAAGCTTCTTACCCCTTTGACATTCACAGGAGGGGGAAGTTGCTCGATTACCTGTATCTTTGCTTTATCTACCTTAATACCTCATTCAGCGATTAAATGTCCAAGCACAAGACCTTCGGTGACCATAAAATGACACTTTTCCCAGTTTAGCACTAGGTTCACTTCTTCACATCTCATGAGCACTTTTCTTAGATTTGCTAAACATACATCAAATAAAGCTCCATAAATGCTAAAATCATCCATAAACACTTCCATCATAGATTCAATGAAATTAGAAAAGATGCTCATCATGCAACGTTGAAAAGTAGTAGGGGCATTACATACACCAAAAGGCATCCTACGATACGCAAAAGTACGATAAGGACATGTAAAAGTAGTTTTCTCTCTATCATCTGGATGAATGGGGATTTAGAAGAATCCCGAATGACCATCAAAACAACGTAAATACTTATGCCTAGCTAACCTTTCTGACATTTAATCAATGAAGGGAAGGGGAAAGTCATCCTTTTTAGTAGCGGTATCTAATTTGCTGTAATCAATACACATATGCTAACCTGTGACAACTCTGGTGGGAATCAATTCATTTTTATGATTACGCACAATAGTGGTCCCACCTTTCTTTGGCACTACTTGAACTAGACTAAACCAAATAGAATCAGGAATAGAATAAATGATACCAGCATCAAGTAATTTAATGACTTCTTATCGACCTTCCTCTAAATGAATGTGATGCATGCAAAAATCAAGACTAATACTAGTCAAATCATCAATAGTGTAACCAATAGCCTTTTTATGACATTTAAGCACAGTTAACAATTTCTTAAGTTGACTATCAGTAACAGAAGCACTAACAATGATTTGATATAGCTCTTTTTCATCTAAAAGTGCATATTTCAAATTAGAGGGAAGGGGCTTCATCTCAGGTTGTGTTATCTCCTTTACCGAACAAATATTCTGGGCCAGCTTCAAAAATTGATGGTTTCTCCCTAAATTCAATTCCACTCCTGAAAGGTCTTGATTCAACTCATCTAACTCCACATTGCCTTCACCTGAAGCAACATCCAAACACAAAACGACCTCCAAAAGATCCATTTTAAGGGATCGAGGCAAGTCATCACAAACAATTTCATGAATAATATCAATTCTATAGTAGGATTGCTCCAACACGGGGTTTTTCAGTGCACTATCAAGGTTAAAGGTAACCTTTGTCATCAACTATAGAAAGAGTTAGAATACCATATTTCACATCAATAACAGCACATGCAGTGTTTAAAAACGGTCTACCTAGGATAATAGGGATGTGAGTATCCTCTTCCATATCTAGCACAAAAAAAGTCTACGGGAATGAAAAACTTCCCAACTATTACTGGGACATCCTCCAAAATATCTTTTGGGTCTTTCATAGTCCTATCCGCCATCTACAAAATAATGTTAGTAAATTTCAAAGAGACCATATCTTATTTCCTTCAAATAGACAATGGCATAACACTAACACTGGCCCCTAAATCACATAAAGCTTTATCAATAAACAGTGGGCCAATGTTACAAGGAATAGAAAAACTTTCAGGATCCTTGAGTTTAGGTGGAGAATTATTCTGAAAAATATCACTACATTGTTCAGTTAAAGCAACAGTCTCTACTAAACTCAATTCACGCTTCCTACTCAATATGTCCTTCAAAAACTTTGTATATGTAGGCACCTACTTAATCAAATCAGTGAACGGCACAATAACCTGCAAATTTTTAACAATATCGAGAAACTTATGGAAGTGGTTGTCATTCTTACTCTTATCTACCCTATGAGGAAAGGGTAGTGGCACCTTGGGAGGTGTCAATGTTTCAACGGGCTTTTCAGCTACTGGAGCTCTCTTCTCCAAATCATCTTTCTCCTTAGAAGGTGTAGGCTCTACAATCTCCTCAATCACCACATTGCTACTCTTACCATTCAATGCTCCCATCTCTGAATCATCATCTTGAGTTGGCATCTTGGGGCCCTCATAGTGGGTCCCCCTTTTGGTAGTGATGGAATTATAATGATCCTTTTGAGCTGGTGGATTTGGTTGAGGAGGTAGTTGGCCTTGCTGTTGCTGAGCCGAGCTAGTTGGGTCTCTATTTGATTGTTGTGAGCCTGCATTGCATCCATGTTCTTCTGCATCTGTAGCATCATATTCTTCAACTCTGAAATCTCATTGCTTGGTTGTGACGGTGGCGCTGGAAATGGTGGTTTATTAAAACCTGGAGGCTGTTGTGGTGCAAACCACTAAACCTGCTGATGTGGTTATTGTGGCATGAATTGCCGTGGATTCTGCACATTACTACTGTTCTTGTAGGAAAAGTATGGATGATCCTTCCAACCTGGATTGTATGTGTTAGAGAACGGGTTTTTCTTGTAGGCTTGGAAAGTACACACTTGCTCCATGGGACTATGGCATGACTGTGAAATGTGACCGAATGAACCTCAGGAATCGCTTAAAGGCTCAGTACATCCTGAAATTGCAGCCATCACAGCTACAGATGATGGTAGAGGAGATGTAGTACTAATCTTGTCGAGCTTGTGACTAATTGCATTGATTTGTGAAGCTAGACTCTCATATTTGTCATCAACTACATGCTTTACACCTTTCTTCGAGTGTCCTCTAGGATTGCAAAAATGTGAATTATGAATAGCAATTTCTTCAATCAACTCATAAGCAACATTAACTTCCTGGTTCATGAATCTACCACTAGCAACTGAATCAAGCAATGTACGACTCCCATTCCCTAAACAGTTATAGAATCACTGGACCAGGAACCACTTCTCAAGACCGTGATGTGGGAACAATCTCAGTAGATCCTTGAACCTTTCCCATGCTTCATACAATGTCTTATCCGTCTCCTGGTTCAAGTTTGTGATTTTGCTTCGAAGGGTTGCAGTTCGCTCTAGAGGGTAATACTTCCTTTGAAATGCAAGAGCCAACTCTTCCCAACTGTTAATATTGTCCATATTGAGACTATTCAACCATGTACGAGCTTTGTCTTTCAATGAAATGGGAACATCATCCTTCTAAATGTAGTCTTGAGAGACTTCGGCTTGCTTAATTGTACCACAATACTGGAGTAAATTATTCAAATGTAAAGTTGGATCCTCCATCAACATTCTTACAAACTGATTCCTTTCCACCATATTTACCAAAGATGGCTTCAATTCAAAATTCTAGAGCCTCAGTATTATGAAACCGATAACCACCACCTACTATTGCAAAAGTGGGTTAAGAATAATCCTTCAATGACCGTACTTGCAGCGGCAGCGGTGGTAGCGCCTATGCATCATTCTGTGGTATATTGTTCTCGTTGAATTGTGATTCTGCCATCTCTTCTTTATCAGAATTATCAAAAATATTAAAATGAGCAAAAAGTTGTGATAGATCAGATAGTATCTGTTCGGAAAGAATATTTCTTTGTAATCTCCACTTCCTTCTACGACTTTGCTTATGCAATGACCGTTCTAAATCAGGATCAATCCAACTGGCATACAAACCTAGTGCCTACACAAACATCAAAACTACAGATAACTGTGAGAAATGTCTCAATGAACGATTAGTTCCTTAAGATGAAGGAAAATTAATAAAACTAGACAAAATAACCTGATTAGTAGAAAATAAATAATTGGCTCCCCGATAACGACGCCTGCTGTAGTGTTTATTTGTTTATTTTTTCTATAGTTTCTTTAGTTACTTTCGTTAGTTTCCCTTCCGTTTTTATTTCTTTTCCCTTTCTTTTATTAATTTTCGTAATTTCCGTTCCTCCTTATTTTTATAGATTTTATGCTAGTATTTATCTTATTTCGCGTGTTGTCTCCATTTTGTAGAATCTTTCATTGGAAATTGGAAACTGAGGCAACAATCACACATGATCTTATGGAATATGTAGCAAGGAACGGTTTACTTTAGTCTTGGCTTAGGCAATTTGATCTCTTACTTTGTGTCTTGCGATATCGCAAGCCATGGCTCGGCGACATAGACAAAACTCCTAGCAGCCCAAGCAAACGAAGGTTACTCCTTTACATCCCTCCTTCAACTAATGAAATGAAGTAGGGGAGGTACAAAACAGGGGGTTGCGGCCGCATGGTACCTTGTATGCGGCCGCATGCCCTGTTTCGTACAAAGTTGATTTTTGCTTCTTGCTCTTCCACTTGCTTGGATCTTGTTTTGTTTACATATACTCTTGTGAAGCAATTAGTTATATTTATATATGGTTAGAAGTTAGTAGAAGATAATTTAGACTCTCATTTTTCTCTCTGGATTAATTTGTATTCAATTTGATTAGTGATTTAGTTCTTAAAACAATTCAATATTTGTAATTCAATCTCTTTTAATTCAACTCAAAGTTTTATTCAAGGCTATTGAGTTCTTTTTCTTGGTTTGATATTCAAATTATTTTGGTTCTTGTTCTTGGATTATTGGTTTGATGTTCTTGGTTGATCATCATTTTATTGGGGTATTATTGGAGTAAAGCTTCAAGGTTCTATAACTACAATGGTTCAAGCTTCATAGTACAATTGTAAACTCTACTTCAATTTCAATTTCGATTTACATATTTTGTAGCTATCTTTCTTTACTTTGTAGTTTAGTTTCTTAGTTCTTCTCAAGCTAAGCTTTTCCTAGATCTTATTTCCTTTGCTTTTTACTCCTATTTTCTTCTCAAGATGAACTTGTCCTTGTTCTTAGTTACTTTCTTTTAAGCATTTAAAATTCTTCTCAAGTTAATCTTGTCCTTGCACTATTGCTTTTTCTCTTAATTCTTCTCAAGATTAAACCTTGTCCTTGTCTTCATTTTCTCTATTGCTTTTGTAGTTTGATTAAATCACTTACATAACTTATTTCTTTGTAATAATATTGAATAAATAAACAAAGCTCTTCCCCCTTCTTTTGATAAATTGTTTAGTATAGTTTATAATCCATTGTCATAACTTATTTCTTTGCCATAATTTGTAATCATGAATAAAAATATGTGTTTGAATAGTAAAATGTGCAGTTAGTAGTTTTTAGTACTAGTGTGGGTGAAACCCTCGCCACCTTCATGACATAAGTAGGTTCTTAGTAAAAATTGAGCTTGGGGGTGACTAGAGTCGTTACATTGGGTTTTAAATCACGTAGTCTATGACTTACTTCCATAGATGTTGTTGTAGGTTCCTCAACGAAGGATTGAGAGATGAAGTTGAGTGAAGACTCCCCGTGTTTGATTAGTTTTAAAACCATGTTAATAGGTGTTCAATTTAAGGGACGTTACTAGTCTTCGTGAAAAGTTGCTTAGGAGCCGTTTTATGATCACACCATGAGAATAGGTCGTGTTCATAGTTCTGCTCGTCATGCTAGCTCGAGAGAGTAGACATGACTCTTAGAACGACTTCCCCATGACATTTCCCTCTATGTTCGGGTTAACCTAGGAATCCGCGCCTTCATGTAGGAAGTGAGTGGTGTATCCCTTACCTTAGTCATCTTTAATCTTAAATTCAAGTTAAAATAATCAACATTGGTGACAATCTTTCCCCTAAAATACAATCCGACTTAAATTTACTCCTTAGACCGCCTTAGTGTAAACACTTTTATCTCGTGTTCGATCCTTACTTTCTTACTAGTAGCCTAGTGAGCCTTGTATGGTTTATCTTTGGTAGCCACTTTGACAGGCTATCAAATTTTGGCGCCGTTGTCGGGGATAAAATGGTTTTTCATTAAGTAGCTTTCTATTTGTGAGATTTTTGTCATAACTCAAACTTCCTTCCTTATTTTTCTTGTTATTTGCATACTTGTCATTGCTAGCATTGTTCTAGCATTGTATAATATGTCGATCACAAGGAACTCCTACCACGCCATTTATACCGAAAATCGAAAAACAATTACGTGGTTTACGAAGACTTGTTCATGAATCTGGTGAACTTGTAGAAGAAGGAAACTTATTTGAATCTGATTCTATATCTGAGCATTCAGATATGTCTGAAGAAACAATACCACAAAAGTCCCTCAGGGATTTTGGCCACCTTGAAGATTTTGAGTTACGTAGTGGGATTTCATTACCCGCTAGGATAGCAGAAAATCATGAGTTCAGCTCTCACTTGATCCATATGATCAAGGATGCTCAATTTGGAGGAAGTCCAACAGAATGCCCCTTTGCGCATTTGGATAACTTCCTAGAGCTTTGTTCCACCGTGAAACATAACAATGCTACCCTGGAGTTCATCCAGATGCATATGTTTCAGTTTTCATTAAGGGACGAAGCTAAATTTTGGGTACGATCATTACCCAAGAGATCACTAAAAATATGGGACGATGTTACCACGGCTTTCTTGGAAAAATATTATCCTCCTAAGAAAACCTCGGATCTTAGGCGAAAGGTCTCTAATTTCGCCCAAGATGATGATGAAACTTTGGGAGAGGTAGAAGAACGCTTTAAAGATATCCTACGCTCATGCCCTAACAATGGTTTCAGTGAATGGTTGGTATTCATGAGTTTCTATGATAGTCTTCTTCCTAGCTCAAGGGCAAACCTTGATGCGGGGTGTGGAGGGCAACTAAAAATGCTACCTCTGAACAAGGTTCAAGTAGCCATCGAGGAGGTTGCCAAAAACTCTTCTTGGCACTATGATAGAAGGTTTTTAGTAAGAAAGAGTGCCGCTAAAACTGATGATTTTCAAGCGCTCAACTCTAAAATTGACCTTCTAGCGAAAAAACTTAAAAAAGCGCACTTCGCTTCTTCTAGTACTCCTTCGCAAGTAATGACCACACGTCTTCTTACTGTGTTTCCACTATGGAAACAATAGCCTATTTTCAAGGCTATAATAATAATCAAGGTTGGTCTCAAAAAAAAAAATNCTTCCTTCCTTATTTTTCTTGTTATTTGCATACTTGTCATTGCTAGCATTGTTCTAGCATTGTATAATATGTCGATCACAAGGAACTCCTACCACGCCATTTATACCGAAAATCGAAAAACAATTACGTGGTTTACGAAGACTTGTTCATGAATCTGGTGAACTTGTAGAAGAAGGAAACTTATTTGAATCTGATTCTATATCTGAGCATTCAGATATGTCTGAAGAAACAATACCACAAAAGTCCCTCAGGGATTTTGGCCACCTTGAAGATTTTGAGTTACGTAGTGGGATTTCATTACCCGCTAGGATAGCAGAAAATCATGAGTTCAGCTCTCACTTGATCCATATGATCAAGGATGCTCAATTTGGAGGAAGTCCAACAGAATGCCCCTTTGCGCATTTGGATAACTTCCTAGAGCTTTGTTCCACCGTGAAACATAACAATGCTACCCTGGAGTTCATCCAGATGCATATGTTTCAGTTTTCATTAAGGGACGAAGCTAAATTTTGGGTACGATCATTACCCAAGAGATCACTAAAAATATGGGACGATGTTACCACGGCTTTCTTGGAAAAATATTATCCTCCTAAGAAAACCTCGGATCTTAGGCGAAAGGTCTCTAATTTCGCCCAAGATGATGATGAAACTTTGGGAGAGGTAGAAGAACGCTTTAAAGATATCCTACGCTCATGCCCTAACAATGGTTTCAGTGAATGGTTGGTATTCATGAGTTTCTATGATAGTCTTCTTCCTAGCTCAAGGGCAAACCTTGATGCGGGGTGTGGAGGGCAACTAAAAATGCTACCTCTGAACAAGGTTCAAGTAGCCATCGAGGAGGTTGCCAAAAACTCTTCTTGGCACTATGATAGAAGGTTTTTAGTAAGAAAGAGTGCCGCTAAAACTGATGATTTTCAAGCGCTCAACTCTAAAATTGACCTTCTAGCGAAAAAACTTAAAAAAGCGCACTTCGCTTCTTCTAGTACTCCTTCGCAAGTAATGACCACACGTCTTCTTACTGTGTTTCCACTATGGAAACAATAGCCTATTTTCAAGGCTATAATAATAATCAAGGTTGGTCTCAAAAAAAAAAATAATCAAGGTTGGAACCCCCAACCTAATTCAAACTATAATAAGGGAGGTGGTCCTCAGTCATACTTTCAACGATCACCCCCTCGGTAGCAACTCGACATTTACTGGCCTCCCAACTTTAATCAAGGAGGGCCTTCTCAACCTCGACCCCCTTACCCTCGTCCTCCTCCTGAAAAATCGGGGTTAGAACATATGTTGGAATCATTTATGAACCAACAAATTAAGGCTAATACCGATTATGGGAGGATAATAGGTGGTTTTGCTACCTCGGTTCAGCAAAAGCAAGCCCATAATAAAATGATAGAATCCCAACATCCTCAAATTTCTCAGCATGTTGCTAGTTCTACTTATAATTCTGGAAATCAATTTCTGGGGCAAACGGTTGTTAACCCGAGGGAACAAGCAAAGGCCATCACACTTCGATCTGGAAAAGAGTATGATGGCCTGGTTATGGTTGAAAATCACCAAAAAACTGGTGAAGGGTGTTGAGTTCCTAGCTTGTGTTTTGAATGATGACAAACTACATTGAAATATCATATTGTACGCAAGTTTCTGTTTACATGTGCAGGTCCTAAAGAACAAGTTCAATGGATGATAAGATGAAGCTCATGAAACCAAGTCTTGAAGTTTGCATGAAGACCAAGTTCATAGAGTTATATTCTTAGGTCTTAGATGCAATGTAACTCGTATGAAGGTTTATAGATGCATTATAAAGGTTGAGATTAGAGAGACGAACTAATTGTGGATGACAAAGAACCATGGTTGCTTGTCATACACAATTACAAGTAAACTCGACTAACTGGAACAATCTGGGAACAGTGCTGAGCCAGTCCTCTCGAGTTTACTTTATACATCGGTATTTTAGGAAAGTTTTCTTTCCGCGCAAAATTGATTTCAAAAATACACATATGCTTGGTTTGGTATGCAAGTAAGATATTCTTAATTATGACAACTATGTTATATTGTATTGTACTAATTTTAATTGATCTCAAATAAAATCAGTAAAATATTTTCCATGCAATTACTTCCATATTGCTAAGGAAATTATTTTCTTGCAATATTCTATGACATACTTGCCAAAGGCTTATTTAAGAAAATCTGCTGGCATACAAACCCAATACTTCTGCACGAATAAAAACTCAAAAACATAGATTTCAAAAGTTCTCTCTCGAAGTCCTAACCTAGCGTAAATCCTACTATCACATTAAGGTCATAATTTACTCTCTTTTGTAAGAATTTAGGCTAATTATTATTGAGAGACAAAGTGTTGTAACTTGAGCATTCTGTGAGTTCAGTTTGCTAGGGAAATTAATTAGGGATCATCTTCATTTGAACCTTCATAGTTGAAGGTTGAGTCGAACTTCCATAGCTGGAAGTTGGGGAATCATCTTGTGCATAGGTGCATAAGTGATTGTGTGTGATTCTTGATGTTTTTCTGAGTTGATTAATAAAACAATTGAGTGAATGGAGGACGTAGCCTTATTAGAAGTCAAACCTCATTAAATTTTGTTATTGTTTATTTTATTGCATTTTTGTTTCTGCTGCTTGAGAACTGGTTCTTAACTAATGTCATAATAAATCTAAAAATTTACAACAATCTCACAACACTCAATTCACCCCCCTCTTGAGTGTCACTTGCACTTTCAATTGGTAACAAAGCCTAACTTCTTGAAAGAGTAACACCTAGAGAAGGAAGAAAAGATGAATACTCAAAAGATGATGAACGTGAATGGTGGATCAAGGCTGCCCAAATTCAATGGAACAAATTATCCTTGGTGGAAGATCTGCATGCAGAACTTTATCATTAGTACTGATTATGAGTACTGGATGATAATTAAGAATAGTCGAAAGAAAGTGGCAAATAATATTGATGGCACAAAGAAGAAGGAGAGCGAATACAACAGCACAGATCTGAAGACACTCGAGAAGAATGCCAAGGCTATGTCACTTCTTCAACAAGGCATTGCTGATAATAAGGTAAGCCGTATTTTAGCATGCTCTACTGCTAAGGAAACATGGGAAACTCTAGAGTTAGCCTATGAAGGCAGTAGTGAAGTCAGGAGATCTAAGGTTGTTATGCTTATGTCTAAATATGAAACTTTTGATATGAATTGAGATGAAAATATAAAAGATATGTATACTCGTTTTACGTCAATTATTAATGAACTAAAATCTCTTGGCAAAAGTTTCACTAGTGAAGATCTTATTAGGAAAATTCTTAGAAGCTTGACAGGTAAATGGTTGCCTAAGGTAACTGCAATTCAGGAAGCCAAGGATCTAGCCAGTTTGTCTGTAGAACAGCTTATTGGGTCATTAATGACTCACGAGATTTTAGTAAGCACAAGGGAAGAAAGTAAAACTGAAAGACGAGGGCTGGCATTGAAGGGAGAAGAAAATGAAGAAGATCTGGATGAGATAGGTCTCATGGCAAGAAGGTTTGAAAGAAGCCTCAGATCTCAATATAACGGAAAATCCTAGAAGAACAAAGGCAACACAAAGAAGACCAGTACCAGCACTTGTTGTTTCAAATGTGGTGAAACTGGACATATGATTAAGGACTGTCCAGCATGGAAAGCTGACAAGGGAGGACCAATGGAGAAAAAGATGACAAAGAGAGCCATGCTTGCTGCCTGGGGTGATTCTGACTCAGGTGGTGAAAGTGAGGAGGACTAAGCTCTAGCTTGTGTGACTACACTTTTAGGAGAAGTAGACCAGAGGTAGACCAGTTAAGGAAAGAAGGGACACATGTGTCTCATGGCAGGAAGCAACTCTTTTGATGAAAAATAGGTAACCATTTCTGATATGCAAGAACAAATGAGATATTATGATAGAGATGAGTTACTAGGTTTTATAGATTTTGCTATTGAACAAAAGGTTAAAGGTAATGCTACTTATAAGGCTAACAAAAAGAAGCTAAGAGAAGTAACTCAAAATTTAGATCTTAGTGAGTGCCGTTCTGCTGAGCTTGAACTTATTTGCACAAAATTGAAAGAAAAATTTTTTGAGACTGAAATAAGTTTGGATCAAAAGAATATAGAACTTGAGATGCTAAAACCTCAATCAGTTTTTACAAAAACAGATTTTTATCAAAATAATGAAAGAGGTTTTAGTAAGCTTAAGGAGGCAGAAGTTGAAGGTATAAATTTCAAATTACTTAAACAGAAAACCTTCACTCTAGAACATTCTGACTTGATTTTAGCTTATAACTATATGATTGATGATGTGGAAGAACTGTTCAAAGAGTATGTAGATCTAAAAGCTTCTCTTGCTAGCACAAGCGGTCCTAGTGTTAATATCGATAACTTATGTTTGCAATATGAGGGTAAGATTTGTGATTTACAAGTTGAAATATCTGAGTTAAAGAAAAATATCAACACTAAAATTGCTTCAGGCAATCAAGGTGTTGATATTGAGTCTTTACATTTGGAATATGAAGCTAAAATCTGTGATCTTCAAGTCGAAATATTCCAACTAAAGAAAGGCAAGAACATCAAGACCACTACTCAACAAGATCATGGAATGGTTTCAAATCTTAAGGAGGAGCTTCATAGGGAAAAAACGGACCCTGCCATTGTTGCAGAGTATAATGAAGCTCAGCTTAAGAAACTTAAAATCAAGGAACCGGATTTAAGTGACTTCTTAAGACAGATGAACAGGTTTCTCGATGCCCAAAGTACTCTAAACATCCTGACCTCACAATCTGGTAATCCTATGAGGTTTGGATTAGGGTATTCTGGAAGTATTTACCAACAACCTCAAAAGTTAGGAAGAGATAAGACTTGGATTTCCGAATTCAAGAAAGGTAAGTACGCATTTGCAAAGGACATACATTTATGCACCTATTGTGGTAAGAATGGACTTGTAATTGTGACTTTTTGGACAAAGCAAAAACATGATAAAAGAAATCAGTCTCACGTTCAAAAAGTTCATAATCGAAAGAGTCACACACATAATTGGTCTAAAAAAGGAAAACATGATTAAACAAGGAAGACAAATATAAAACAAATCTGGGTTAGAAAGAACGATATCAAACTAGTCGAAGATTCGACATTTTAATTTTAAACAGAAAGAAGAATCAACATTTTAGGACAAGGGACCCAAGAAAATCTAGGTTCGTAAAACTAAACCTTGATTTCTTTGTGCAAGTAAGAGCGAAAGGAAAGCCAGATTGGTATTTGGATAGTGGTTGTCCAAGACACATGTTAGAAGGTAAAAGTCAATTTCTTTCACTCGTAGCCTATGAAGGAGGAAGTGTCACCTTTGGAGACAATGGCAAAGGTTTGATCAAAGGTATACGTAAGGTTGGTAAGACACCTTCTCAAGCGATTGATAATGTATACTTTGTTGAAGGTTTGAAACATAACCTCTTGAGCATATCTCAGCTATGTGACGAAGGAAACCATGTTGAATTTGAAACAAATCTTTGTCACATAGTCAACACTAAAACAAAGGAACTGATCTGTAAGGGGTTATGACAAAACAATGTCTACATAACATTCTTGAGTCAGATTCCTAAGACCAGTGCCACTCATCTCAATGTTGTAGAAGATGACCATTGGCTGTGGCACAAGAGACTTGGACATGTAAATTTTCATTGTTAAATAAACTAAGATCTCAGGACTTAGTTACAGGTTTACCTAATATTAAGTTCGTTGCAGATCATATTTGCCATGAGTGTGCTAAATATAAGCATGTCAAGTCCTCTTTTCAGCTAAAGAATTTTGTAAGCACCACTAGACCATTTGAAATTGTGCACATGGATCTGTGTGGGCCCATGCATGTACAAGGTCGAAATGGTCATAGTTATGTGTTTGTGTTAGCTAATGATTACTCTCGTCTTACTTGGACAGTCTTTATAAAATTCAAAAATGAAACTTTTGAAGAATTTGAAATCTAGAAAAAACAGGTCCAAAATAAGATTAATCATCAACTGGTCTCTATCAGGTCTGATCATGATTCTGAATTTGACTATGTTAGCTTTAATCATCAACTGGTCTCTATCAGGTCTGATCATGATTCTGAATTTGACTATGTCAGCCTTATAACCTACTGTAATGATCGCGGTGTATCTCAGAATTTCTCAGCTCCTAGAACTCCACAACAAAATGAAGTGGTTGAAAGGAAAAATGGCACTCTAGAAGAAACGACAAGAACAATGCTTCTAGAGAGTGGTTTACCTTGAAACTTCTGGGCTGAAGCTGTGAGTACTGCGTGCTATATTTTAAATAGGGTAATGTTGAGGCCTTTACTAAAGAAAACACCTTACGAGCTCCTTAGCGGAAGAAAACCAAACATTGCACATTTATGCGTTTTTGGGTGCAAGTGTTATGTACACAACAATGGTAAATCAAGTTTGGACAAATTTAATCCTAGGAGTGATGAGGCAATTTTCATGGGATACGCTTCACATAGCAAGGCATACAAATTTTCAACAAAAGAACCTTGTGTGTGGTGAAGAAAGTATCCATATCCTATTTGATGCAACTAACATGTTCAGCAAGCATGTGCAGGTTGATGATGATGATGATTTCGAAATTAGCATGCTAAACTTTACAGGAGTTAAAGAAGGAGAAGGTGATAAACCAGACTCACCACACAACTCTTCTAGAGAGGAAGAGTTTGGTCCATCACAAAATTAAGTAGCTCAAGAGGTAAGAGAATGAGATAGTTACTCAGAAGCTCACTCATCCCTCAGATCTTATCAGTAGTCACATTAATAAGGGGGTTCAACACAAGGAATTCTACTTTACAAAAAATTTGTGCTTTCTATTCATTTCTTTCAAATGTTGAGCCAACTGATTTTAAGGTTGCTTTAATGGATTCAGATTGGGTTATAGCCATGCAAGATGAACTCAATCAGTTTGAGAGAAATCAAGTTTAGCATCTTGAACCCAGGAAGGAAAACATGTCTGTTATTGGAACTAAGTGGGTGTTTAGGAATAATTTGGACGATTCTGATATTATAGTCAGAAATAAAGCTAGGCTAGTGGTTCAAGGGTTTAATCACAGGAAGGAATTGATTATGATGAAACCTTTTCTCTTGTAGCCAGGCTTGAAGCAATTTGGATATTAATTGCTTTTGCTACACATATGAACTTCAAACTCTTTCAAATGGATGTTAAGACAGCCTTCCTAAATGGTTTTCTGAAAGAAGATGTTTATGTGGAACAACCTCCTGGATTTGAGGATAGTGACTTGCCAAATCATATTTTTAAACTTTACAAAGCTCTTTATGGCCTCAAACATGCTCCTAGAGCATGGTTTGAGAGACTTTCAAGTTTTCTTTTAGAAAATGGATATAAGAAAGGTTCGGTTGACAAGACACTATTCTTAAAGGAAAGGGGAATTGATCTGTTTGTGGTTTAGATATGTGTTGTTGATATTTTTTTCAGAGCTACTAATCCTAATCTGTGTAATGAGTTTGTAGATTTGATGAAAAGTGAATTTGAGATGAGTATGATGGGAGAACTTGGGTTCTTCCTAGGGCTTTAAGTCAAGCAAACCAAGGATGGAATCATGATTCATCAGGAGAAGTACCTCAAGGAGTTGCTGAAAAGATATGGTTTGTAAGACAGCAAATCCTATGAAACACCTATTCTAACTTCCACAAAACTGAGCCTTAATGATAAGGGAAAGGATGTTGAGGGTAAGCTGTACAGAGGTATGATTGGCTCATTGCTTTACTTAACAACCAGTAGGCCAGATATAGTATTTTCAGTAGGGTTGTGTGTAAGATTTCAATGCAACCCTAAAGAATCTCACCTAAAGGTTGTTAAGAGAATTCTAAGATATCTCAATACTACCGATAATTTGTGTTTGTGGTATCCAAAAGGTAGCAGCATGAACCTTATTGGATGCACAGATGCTGATTTTGCTGTTTTTTATTGTGGACAGGAAGAGCACTTTTGGAATGGCTCACTTCTTAGTTTCTTGTCTTATTTCATGGGGATCTTAGAAACAAAATTCTATGGCCTTATCTACAGCCGAGTCTGAGTACATTGCTGTTGCTTTATGTTATGCTCAGCTCTCGTGGATAAAGTCACAACTAAAGGATTTTGGGGTCTATTTCAGAAGTGTTCCCATTTTATATGATAACACAAGTGCAATCAATATTTCAAAATATCCTATCCAACATTCTAAAACCAAGCATATTGAGATTAGGCATCATTTTCTAAGGGACAATGTTGAGAAAGGTAATGTGGAATTGGAGTTTTGCAGGTCAAAAGATCAACTAGTTGACATTTTTACAAAACCTTTGAGTAGAGAAATGTTCACGAAGCTTCATACCATGTTGGGTATGATTAAAATTAGAGAATGAGCTCTTAGGTCTTGACTTATCCCTTTGGCTAGTCAGATGATGTCAATTTGTATATATATTCTTTTTGTTTTTTAGGACTCACAAAGTTCTTATGCGATGCTGAGCTGATCAATTTAGTACACAAGTACCTTAGCATAATCTTGTAAAGAGTAAGTTGGCACAGACCAGTTGCAGACCATTAGGGAACCAAATTCCTGAGGCGGTTATTTTAATCAGTAAGTTTATTTTCAAAAATTTCAAATTATTAAAAATAAATGAAGTGATGGTTGTATTTATGGCAACTGCCTTTTTGGTTGAACGGACATATATCTTTCAAATCTTTGAAGATAACTGTTTGATTTTTTACTCTTTTATAAATATTCTGCTCTTGATCATTCTTCCCTTTTTCATTTCATTTCTTTGATCTCATATATTTTGTTTATATTCTCTCTGTATCATATATTCTCTCACAAAACCTAAATTTCCTAAATTCTTCTTCTTTCTCACACTAAATTCATTCAAGTTCTTTTTAAGTGCTCAAAGTAGAGGAAAAATTCAGTCTCATCATCTCAAAGAGAAGAAGCACACGATTAGTTGAGAAAGAAGTCAGTAAATCTCCTGAAATTGAAACGAAGAAATCGAAGAAGATGGCTGACAAAGTAACCGAGTATGTGGTAGAAGATGTGTTGGAAGAGGAAATTGATGAAAAAGGAAGAAGCACCCTTAATCCGGAAGAATTCCAAGCCAGAAACATCAAAAGCTCTCACCATAAAATCAGCCACCCCAAAATCCACCACAAATGCGGTTACTCCAAAATTAACCGCCAAAACCACCAAATCTTCCACTCCAAAATCAACAAAATCAACTACTTCTAAAAATCCACCCACACCAAAATCAAGAGAATATACAACAATACCGGTGGAGTTTTCTAAATCAAAAGTGTCTAATAATGTTGAGGAATCTAAACCGGAGAAAGAATCTGAACCTACATCTGAATCAGAACCGGTTGAAAAAGTAGTTGAGGAAGAAGAAGGTAAATCAAGAGGAAATTCAACCAAAGGAGGCTATAATTACTGTAAAGTGAAAGGAGTTGAAAGAAAAGAAAGTGATTATAAAGAAACCGTTTTCAAAAGCGATTAAGGAAGTTCAGAAGGAAGTTGAGAAGGAAGTTACCAAACCAAAAACCACAAAATCCAAAACTCCCACATCTAAAATCACTCCCTAACCGGTGGAGAAATCAAAGAAGAAGGAGGGTGCTGAGGGGGAAGTTGATATGATTACTGAGAAGGAGGGCACTAATTATATAAGGTTGTAGCAAGCAAGGGTGCTCAAGTAAAAAATGTTGCCAGGAAGGGTGCTGAGGCTTCCAAAGACAAGACGATTATGCGTGAAACATAACCAGACCAATCAACAGCAGGGCAGAAGAGAAAGCAATCTGCTATTGTTGTTTCTACGGGTGCTAAACCCAAGAAAAGTAAGTCTGATACTCAACCATTATATAATCTTAAGGATAGACAAATTCTGGTTGGTTTCTTTATTGCTAAGAGTTGGGTTGAACAGAAGTTTTTGGTTGAGATTAAAGATGTTCTAGAATTTTAGAAGTGGTCTGTGTTGTTTGCTAAAGATTTAGATGTTTTTATGCCATTGGTTGAATAATTTTATGAACACCTGCATACCAAGGACGATGGGTCCTATTTTTCTTTTGTTAAGGATACTCCCATTAATCTGTTTGAAAAGAAGTGGGCTAAAATTCTTAAAGTTCCAACTAAGGGACTTGATGTGTAGTCAAGGGAGAATTGGCCTTCTGACAAGCGAGTCACATCAAAACAGATTTAGACCAGATTGTTTACTAGTCCACCTGATCCCAAGTAGGGGTACACCATTGGCCACCTAAAGGAGCCAATCATGAGAATAAGTCATACCATAGCCTCAAAGATTGTGTGTCCTAGAGCACAAGGCCGAATGAGTGTACGCTTGATGGATAACGTTCTAATTTACTGTCTCATTGAACATTCCAATCAACCTCCATGCAATGATATTAGGACATATGGTTTGTTGTGTGGAGAAAACAAACCATGCTCTTCCCTATGGAGGATGGCTGACCTTGGTATTTGGTCATTGGAAGGTTCCTATGGTGGGAGACTATGGCACTATGTCTCATCTCACAAATCAGATAACAGGGAGAAGGGTATGACATAGGTGGGTGGTGTTTTGAAAATTAAAGATGAAGGAAGAAGTGATGCTGGTCTTGCTGGGACTAGTACAGGATCAGTTCAGGTAACCTATGCCTTGGTGAAACAGCTAAGTGAACAGAATCAGCTAATGCAGAATATGGTAAACATTTTCACTGCACTCTGCGATGCACTTCAGGAATCCTACAGGAGAATCGAGGTTCGTCTTGATAAAGCTGGTATAAAAGGAGCAGGGGATTCTGAACAAAAGGAAGAGTCATTAGAAGCTGTTGGTGATGCTGATGATGAGGATGATGAACTGGTCTATGAGAAGAATGAAGAATAGGAAGATGAGGAAAATGATGACAGTGCTTTAGAGGGCGAGGAAGATAATGGGACTAAAAATGACTCTGGAGCAGATTAAATTTCCTTTGTTTCTTCTTTTATTCTCTTATTGCTGCTAACCCCTCTTATTTATTGAACTGAAATTCTGGTTTCCCTTTTCCCAAATTACAAAGACATTGCTATTATGTAATTTGGTCTACTACTTGTCTGTAATAATTATTTAGGACAAGTAGCTTTGATACTTTTGCATGAACAATTGTAGAATCTGCATCTCTAAAATACTGTATGGGCTGCCTAAATTATCTTGAACTTAATATAATTAGTAGTTTGATTACTGATTTCGTTTTATTATTTGTTTACATGTTCTTGTTCCTTACTATTTTGATGACGCCAAAAGGGGGAAGCATGTGATGTTGTGATCTCTTCTACCTATATCTCAGAGGGAAGAAGGTCTAATGAGTTATAATATGTGTGTGTTGCAGCAACTAGAGCAGGGTTAAAAGCCTTGCTAGTGGTGACAAACTTTAATGGTCTGGAAGTAAGTGTATTCAAAGCATTTTACTTCTTATCATCCCTACGGCTTGGAAACAAGTCTTATGAACTTACTGATGTTCTTAATGCGAATACATGTTTAAGTCTAAGAGCTCTGAGTCTAATTAGTATTTGCCCATGGTACTGAGATACTCTTTCTTAAAATGTTGTCAGTTACTTGTGAACTGTTGTACTTGTAAATGAAGCTTAATTTGCAGGAACAGTACGAGACCAGTTCTTTGAATTCTAAAGGGATTCAAGTTTTTAAAAGAGTTCCAAAAACTTAATGATATTATTTGCAGGAGGGACTTCATGGTTTGTCATCATAAAAAAGGGGGAATTTGTTGCGTTCCTAGCTTGTGTTTTCAATGATGACAAACTACATTCAACTATCATATTGTATACAAGTTTCTGTTTACATGTGCAGGTACTAAAGATAAAGTTCAATGGATGATAAGATGAAGCTCATGATGAGGCCAAGTCTTGAAGTTTGCATGAAGACCAAGTTCATAGATTCATATTCTTAGTTCTTAGATGCAACGTAAGTGGTATCAAGGTTTATAGATGCATTATAAAGATTAAGATTAGAGAGATGAACTAATTGTGGATGACAAGGAACCTTGGTTGCTTGTCATACACAATTACAAGTAAACTTGGCTAACTGGAACAATCTGGGAACAGTGTTGAACCAGTCCTCTCGAGTTTACTTTATACATCCGTATTTTGGGAAAGTTTTCTTTCCGCGCTGAATTGATTTCAAAAATACACGGATTCTTGGTTTGGTGTGCAAGTAAAATATTCTTAAGTATGACAAGTATGTTATATTATATTGTACTGATTTTATTTGCTCTCAAATAAAATCAGTGAGAGTATTTTCCATGGAATTACTTCCATATTCCTGAGGAAAATATTCTCTTGCAATATTCAGTCACATACTAGCCAAAGGCTTATTTAAGAAAATATGCTGGCATACAAACCCAATACTTTTGCACGAATAAAAACTGAAGAACATATATTACAAAATTTCTCTCTCAAACTCCTAACCTAGCATAAACCCTACTACCACATTAAGGTCATAATTTAATCTCTTTTGTAAGCATTTAGGCTAATTATTATTGAGAGACAAAGTGTTGTAATTTGAGCATTCTGTGAGTTCAGTTTGCTGAGGAAGTTGGTTAGGGATCATCTTCATTTGAACCTTTATAGTTAAAGGTTGTGTCAAACTTCCATAGGTGGAAGTTGGGGAATCATCTTGTGCATAGGTGCATAAGTGATTGTGTGTAATTATTTTTGTTATTCTTAGTTGATTAATAAAAGGAGTGAGTTAGTGGAGGACGTAGATTATTAGAAGTCGAACCTCGTTAAATTTTGGTGTTGTTTATTTTATTGGATTTTTCTTTCCGCTGCTTGAGAACTGGTTCTTCACTGTTCTCACAATAAAAAGAAAAATTTACAACAATCTTACAACACTCAATTCACCCCCCTCTTGAGTGTCACTTGCACTTTCAAAGAGGGTACCCCAGTTCTCGATGATGCTAACTTTGAAGTCGAATTGAGCCTGATCAATCAAAGAACTAGCAACGAGGCACCGCCAATAATCTCTAAAAAGTAGCAAACTAAGGCTCGTTTGAAACATCATATCCCGACACTTCCTTTCCCCCAAAGGGTAGTGGAACATAAGCTCAATGAGAAATTTGCTAAATTTCTCGAAGTCATGAAAGGGCTTCAAGTTAACATTCCCTTGTTGCATGCTATGTCGCAAATGCCAGCTTATGCAAAATTTCTCAAGGAGCTCTTATCTACTAAGAGTCGCCTTGAAGAAAGTGCTACCATCTCTCTTCCTATGGAAGTTAGTGCTATTCTTCAAAATAAATTACCTAAAAAACATGGTGATCCCAGAAGTTTTTCTATTCCGGTGAAAATCGGTGATTTGGATTCTAAAAAGGCACTATGTGATCTTGGTGCTAGCGTTAGCTTGATGCCTCTGTCTATGGCTAAGGATATGAAACCTACTAGGATGTCTATACAAATAGCCGATCGCTTGGTTAGGTTGCCTCTAAGCATCTTATAGGATGTCTGATGTGAATTTTCGTATAAATCAAAAACTCACAAGGATAGAAGACTAAAATCACGAATTTCTAAAGGCCCAGCCACGAAAAATTCACAATATTAGGTTGATTAATTAGTCTTTGACTAAAGCTCAAGGCACCCTAAAAGCCACTAACTAATTTGCAGAAGGATCTAAAGGAAAAATCCACCAACTCTAATTTTAGGTATTTTTGTTTTCTAAGTAACAAAACAAAACTTTATTTCAATATTCAATTCTGAATTTTACAAACTAATGTTGAGATTATTTATAATCATAATCATCAACAAAATCCTAACAAAACAAACTAAAAACACACGCATAAGCAAAGCGAAAATCGTCCCCTAAGTGACTGAACAATGACTCACAAGATAAGACGCCACATCAGCACTTCATGTCATTCTCATCTTGCTAACAAACTCTAATAAACTATATCTAATTAAGAAAATATCCTAACAAACTTTCTAATGCCTTGATAAAAAAGATAATTAAAAAATTACAACCATAATTACACAGAGATTCAATCTACCCAAATCCAAGGAAAATCACCCAAAATTCACACCACAAGCAAGATCAAGAATTACGCAATTTTTGATATTTTCTTCAAATCTTCAAGAAACCTTTCAAGATTCAATCTTTTAATCAAGAAACCTTCAATAAGTCATTTTCCATGTGTTTAAGGCTGTAAATGAAGATTAATACCCTCCAAGAAATGAAAGACTCAATGCCTAAAATGAGAAAAAACCCTATCAAGTGAAATGGGTTAAAAACTCATAGGCAAAACCAACTTATTCCCCTTTCCAAACATCTTGCCTTGATTTGCGTGCCACACCTAAATATATGTGACCATGCAAACGCAAATCCCAACCCTAGATGCACCCATTAGACTTGAGTCTCCATAAGCAATCAATTCCCCCATGGTTTCACCCTTGTTAGCAGCTTCAATCAAACCTTTGAAGTTGAAATCAATATTTGTATCATTGTCCCGGTCCAAGTTGGACGTGTCTTTGTTCCATGTTACTTTGTCATAATGGAAATGGAGGAGGATACTCGTGTTCCTCTTATCTTAGGTCGTTCGTTCTTGAAAACAACTGGAGTTGTTATCGATGTTAAGGATGTGCGTTTGACTTTGAATGTTGGTGATGAGAAAATTACTTTCTCTTTCACCAAAACTATGAAAATGCCTACGATGGATGAGATCCATCGCATCGATACTCTTGGTGGCTACATTAATTCCTTCCGAATAATGGAGGAAGTGGATGACTCTTCAGAAGATGTTGTGTTCAATAGAGAGCTTCTAGAAAACAATGAGGCTAGAGGGTATGAGCTTATTCTTGACCCAACATCGGTTCATATCACAAATGAGTTCGATGTCCTTCTTACCGAAAGGCACGAGGAGAGTGGTGTGCCTCTTTCAAAAATTGAACTCAAACCCCTCCCTTGTCTTCTAAAATATGCCTTTTTAGATGAGAAGGAATCTTGTCCAGTTATAATTAATGCTAAACTTTATAACTCTTCAATCGAAAAACTACTCTGTGTTTTAAGGAAATATCGAAGTGTTATTGGTTACACTATTTCAAACATAAAGGGAGTGAGTCCCTCTTTATGTATGCATCGGATTCCTCTCGATGATGCCAATTCTTCAGCAATTGAGCATCAAAGAAGATTTAATCCGAACATAAAAGAAGTAGTGCAAGCTGAAGTGCTCAAACTACTCAATGCTCGAATCATCTTTCCTATTTCTGATAATAGGTGGGTGAGCCCGGTCCAAGTCGTGCCTAAAAAAGGTGGCATGACTATTGTTAAAAATGACGAGGGAGAATCAATCTCTACTAGATCAGTTACCGGGTGACGGATGTGTATCGATTATCGCAAACTTAATAAAGCCACTTGGAAAGATCATTTCCCCTTGCCATTTATTGATCAAGTACTTGAGAGTTTAGTTGGCCATTCCCATTATTGTTTTCTTCATGGGTATTCCGATTAATCCCGAGGATCAAGAGAAAACTACCTTTACATGCCCTTTCGGCACCTTTTCTTATCGAAGGATGCCTTTTGAGTTTTGTAATGCCCCATCTACATTTCGGCGATGTATGATGGCCATTTTTTCCGACATGCTTCAATCCTCCATTGAGGCGTTCATCGATGATTTTTCAGTTGGAGGTTCGTCTTATGGCCAATGTTTGTCAAATCTCATTCTAGTGCTAGGACGATATCAAAAGACGAATTTGGTTCTCAACTGGAAAAAATGCCATTTCATGGTTGAAGAAAGCATTGTGCTTGGTCATGTCATCTCTTAACGCGGTATTGAGGTGGATAGAGTCAAGATTGAGGTCATAGAGCGCTTACCCCCACTCGTTAATGTCAAGGGGGTAAGAAGTTTTTTGGGGCATGCCGGTTTTTATCGCTGCTTCATTAAAAACTTCTCAAAAGTCTCTAAACCTCTCACTCAGCTCCTTCTTAAGGATGACTCGTTTTAGTTTTCTAAAGAGTGCCTTATAGCATTTGATCAGCTTAAGGACACTTTAATATCGGACCCCACCATACAAGTTCCCGAATGGAACCTTCCTTTCGAGCCTATGTGTAATGCCTCGGACTTTGTTGTTGGGACTGTTCTTGGCCAACGGAAAGATGGGAAGCTGCATGCCATTTACTATATAAGTAAAACATTAGATCAGGCACAACGGAATTATGTAGGGAGGAGCTTCTAGCCATTGTGCATGCAATGGAGAAGTTCCGACCTTAATTAGTTGGTTCAAAGGTTATCTTTTTTTTACCAATCATTCGGCTTTGAAATTCCTTCTTTTAAAGAAAATGCAAAGTCGAGACTAATACGATGGATCTTGCTCCTTCAAGAGTTTGATCTTGAAATCTGTGACGAAAGTGGGGAGAAGAATGTAGTGGCGGATCACTTATCCCGCTTTCCTTTAGTTGTTGGGGTTGAGATCACCCCCATTGATGACTCTTTCTTCGATGAGCAACTAATGGTAGCTATATCCTCCCCTACCCCATGGTTTGCAGATTATGCAAACTGCGTTAGTGCCGAGGTCATTCCGCCTGATTGGACCAACTAACAGAGGTGTAAGTTCTTATATGATGTTCGAATTTACTATTGGAATCCTTTATTGTTCAAAAGAGGAATTGATGGCCTCTTTCGATGTTGTGTTCCCGATTCAGAAATTAAGGATGTCATTTTCATGTGCCACTCATCCCCTTGTGGGGGACACATGAGCTCTAATAAAACCATAGCCAAGATTTTGCAATGTGGTTTCTTTTGGCCAAACATGTTTAAAGATGTTTGGTCATTTGTGAAATCATGTGACTGGTGTCAACACATCGGGAACCTTTCGAGAAGGCATGAGATGCCCCTTAACAACATTTTAGAACTTGAAATCTTTGATGTATGTGGAATGGATTTCATGGGGCCTATTCCAACCTCCTTTGGGAACCAATATATATTGGTTGCTGTGGATTACGTGTCAAAATGGGTAGAAGCCATTGCTTCTCCCACTAATGACTCAAAGGTGGCTATAAAACTCTTCAAGGAGATCAATTTTTCGAGGTTCGGAGTACCTCGGGCTGTTACAAGTGATGGGGTTGCATTCTGCCAAGAGAACTCTCCAAACACTCCTTGCTAAATATGGGGTGAAGCATAAGGTATCCTTAGCTTACCACTGTCAAACAAATGGGCAAGCTGAGATCCCCAATTGAAAGATTAAGGCCATCCTTGGAAAGATCGTTTATAGGTCTAGAAGGGATTGGTCTACAAAGCTCTCCGATGCCTTATGCGCTTATCAGACCGCTTTCAAATCTCTGATTATTAAACCTCGCTATAAACTTGTGTATGGGATGTCATGTCATCTTCATGTGGAATTAGAACATCGAGGGATTGGTCCATAAAAACTTTAAATTTTGATTTTAAAAGTGCCGATGAAAAAGGACTCTTGACCTCCATGCCTTGGAGGAAATTCGTCTTGATGCTTACGAGAATGCTCATATCTATAAGGATCGAACCAAGGCTTATCATGATAAACATATCATGAGAAGGGATATTAAGGTGGGAGATAAGGTCCTCCTCTTTAATTCGCAATTAAGGCTATTCCTCGGAAAGCTAAATTCGCATTGGAGTGGGCCGTTTATTGTCCACCAAGTTTTCCCTTTCAGTCAAGTTGAAATAGGCAATGAAGGGAAGGAGTCTTTTAAGGTTAATGGCCAATGATTGAAAATTTACCTTGATGGAAGTCCTATCAATGTTTGCCTAGTTGTGAACCTAGATGACTTTCATGTGACTTCAATCGCATATTAGTTCTTGTTTCTAGAGCTTGCGTCAGGCTCGAGACGTTAAACAAGCGTTCACGGGAGGCACCCTATGTGTCTTGTACATAATTTCATAGATTTTGAGCTCATTTCGAGCATTTTAGGCTCCTTATGAGCATTTTTTGTCAGTTTTGGGAATTTTATCATCCCATTACCCTTGTTGAATATTTAATGCCAAGGAAACCCCTTAGGCATCATTAAGTTACCTTATGAAAGCAAAAAGGATGATTAAAAGAACTTCATGAAAGCATTAAAATCAATTCTCGCTAGTGGAAAAAGCATTAAAGGTAACGGGCCAAAAAGAGCTTTAGGTTAGGGTCATCGTCGTTAGCTAAAGTCCGTTGCATATTCGTTTAGGTAACGGGCTTTGTTTGTAACCTAAAACAGTATTTTAAGTAACGGGCGTAACTAGAGCCCGTTACCTAAAGTTCTGCAAAAACTTGTAAAGATAAGACTTTAGGTAAATGGCAATGTGAAAGTCCCGTTACTTAAAGTCATGTAATCAGTAAAAAAATAAAGACTTTACGTAACGGACCTAAGCGACTGCCCGTTACTTAAAGTATTAATTTTGAAAAAAAATATCATGAGCAATAATAACCACGCCACTATACATTACTGGCAACACCACCATTACGACACCAATACTACAAGAAAAGCTTTCATTCATGACAAGAATTCCCGTTATGAGTTTACAATTCAGCTATATGTCACAAGTTATCCTACATTCACCATCTCAAAGTCACGTGTTATATATCATTATATATAGATATACAAAGTTCAAATTGAAACATATATGCTAGTATTTCCAAGTAACTAATTGAGGTTTTACTTCTATTAGGCTTAGACATTATGGAAGAAACACACCATTGTGCACTTGTGCTTATAATGGAATTGGAGTTGTAAAGTCAATGAGTCCTTAGTATTGCAAAAATTTTGTCACAGTCTCAATTTGCAAAGCTTTGGAATGATGCCAATTCTGTATCAAATGGAGAAGTAAAATGATTTCAATAAATCTGCAAAAAAGAAGAACATGTGTCATGGATAATTAATCTGCAAGCACAAAATTAAATAAGCAGAGAAAATTATTTATGATGTTTTGGAATACAAACTAATTCAGGTCACATGATTCAATCCACAAGACAATTTAACTAACATCTCTCAATTACTGATTCGGTACCTTCTATAAGGACTTCAATTCACAACAGTCTAATTTTATGAATTATTTAAATTTTTCTATCATAGCTATAGTTTGTGATAAGTCACTAAACTAATCGACTTAGTGCCGGCCCACTAAACTAGAGTGTAATCAAATAAAAGCACTAGCATACCCTTGTAAAACTGAGAATAGAAACAAGGTAAGGTGGTCAAATTTACGAGGAATAATTATAAAGGGAGCATACACCCCCCCCCCCCCCCCCCCCC
>PYUH01000285.1:1251516-1272979 GCA_016808085.1 Suaeda aralocaspica
GTACCCCCCCCCCCCCCCCCAAACCTATTCCTTAAGCTTTTTCTTAATCATTCTATCTCCTTTCTTCCTTTTCTCCATATACTGACATATTTAACGATTGACTGTCAAAACTTGGGCATGACTAAGGAATCAATCACTTGATCACCTTCACAAAAAGAAAAGCATATTACCATGATCCATATGTAAAGACTCAGCTTTAGCTAAACAACCACAAACTAACACTTATGTCAAAAGTAGCCAATTCAGTCCACCATAGTTGCAAATATATACTCAACTTGGTTATAAGCTCTCGCTAGTAATGTATGACCCTCAACTAGTCTAGATATAATAAGGGCTATGTATATCTTATATGGAAAAATTAAAATAGCAATCTTAATAAAGTACAAGGAAGTAGAAGTGCTAGCTTGATATCTTTATAGCATAAGGACACTGAGGTTTAATGAGACTTGAAAAGAGATTAAAAAAACACAAACCTGATTGCATTGGATTTGTAGCTGCAATGCGAAGATGTGGACCGAATTGCAGTAGTTTTAACTGAATTTCCAATGCCCAAACTGCAGCTTATATGCGTAGAAGCAGCTTATACAATTTCTTGGCTGAAAAGATACTAATTAAGAGGTTGCTTACTTTGCTTCAATCAATGTGCCACATTAAAATAAATTAGTGAGTCCACAGTATAGAGCAACAGGGATGGCCTTCACAAGAAAAATAGTATCTTCCCATTACTTGTATTTTAATACAAATACGACAAGGTTAGTGAGTGTGAGTCACTAACTTCACTATATTTTGCAGCTTTAGTGTTCATCATAAGGAAACTCATTTGCATTTGAAATATGTGACAAGGTTAGTGAGTGTGAGTCACTGAGTAAGTGAGTGAAAATTTAATAAAAGAACTGATAAGCATCGATGGAAAGCAAAATAAGAAATATCATACCTAAGTTAATGCAACGAATCAGAACAAGCCACCTGTGATTCATACTTATGCTAGGAGCAAGAAAGCAACAAATAACACCTATGAACATCCCACCAACCCATGAAGCTGCTATGATCGTTATTTCGGCTCTATTTGGAGTAGTCTATTAAGTAGTTAAAGCTTTTCGACTCATTGAGTTACTTTATGTACTTTTGTTTGCATCCTAAGAAACATCAAGTAGTAGGTGCTACGTGCTGCATTAATTAATTGTACCTTATTGATTAGAAAGAGTAGTTTAAGTAGGGAAGGAGGGGGAAGAAGAGAGCATCAAGAAAATTGAGTGAACTTTTGGAGAGTGCCGAGCTAAACTCACTTAGAGAGTAGTGGTCTAATCTCACTTGTATCAGACAATCATTCTATATCAATATCAATCAATCTTTTGGTCCTATTCAGCAATTCGTATTACAAAATTATCTTACCATATTACTATTACAAACATTAGTGAAGGCTGCGCATTGCAGTTGACTAGTTTGATACCCTTTAATTATTGGAGCATGGTTAGAGGGAAAGTAGGGGAATCCAATAAATGCTAAAGTCTAGAAAACCCATGAATTCTAAACTACACAAAACGAATTTGTGTTTTATTTTCAACTTTGAACAAAACTGATGAATTCTAAACTCAAACTTGATTAACTCGTATTAAAATTCATTCAAATATTACAACTTTGAACAAAAAATGCAAATATGATTAACATAAGAATTAAAAAATGACCAAATATAACAGCTTTGAACAAAACTCATCAATTCTAAACACAAGTTATAAATAAACATAAGGCTTAATACCTTTTTTCACCTTCATTCCAACTATTCATGGCACTCAAGCTAGCCCGTGACGATGAAATCTCAAATGTCTTTTCAACACCACCCTATATCACACTACATAAGTTACACAAAATGCAATTAGAAATGTTGCTTTAGATCCATGAATTATTTAATATGAAAGATAACTAGTAGTACATAGAGCCAGTAATAACAACATCATAATTATGATTAATGAACTAGAAATAAAAGAAGTTAACCAAAAAGACATACTAAACAAAGCAATAAAAAGAATAATGATGATTTGAAAATGAGGTCAATAAAAGAAAATAGAACTTAAGAAAATTAGCTATCAAACAATTTAATTGAACCAATCAATGTTTTATGACAAAACATTGCAAAATTAAATAAGTATGGAGACTTGATATGTATAAGCCTTTAGCTATATATTCAGAAAATGTAGTACTTGTACACATCTATACAAGATAAATCATAACTCACCATCCAATCACACAAAAAGCACCATCAAAAATAGTTCAATGGATCAAAAATTTAATGGAAATACAATTCAAAATGACGTAACAAGAACAAATAATGCCCCCATTGAGTGATTTTACATTGTTATTTAACTTGTTGATGGATTAAAACTATGGATATAGCAATGTAAATTGGAAAAAATCAACACAGTAATCGAATATAGCATTTAGTCTAAAATAAGAGTGCTAGAAGGCTTTTTTTGGAAAAAAAAATAATGGGTCAAATCCCCTTTGGGAATTTGCCACGCATAGAGCTCGAAAAAAAATCAATTCAAAAAAAAAATTGCATCATTCGAACACCCGAGCGCAAATTTATGTCCGTTATAAAAAATGACACATTTATTATAAAGCTTACTAAATTAAGCCAACGCCTATGATTCCAAGAGACATAAAACCTTATTTCACAAAAACACATACATGACAATTGATGTAATAAGGATCCAAACTAGTACGTTTAGAGACGAGGAAATAACAAATCAATAGTTCGACACTAAAGATTAGCATGCCATATAAATAGGTTTTAGCACCAGTCCTTAATACCCAATTCATTATAGCTTCATTAAAGGGTTAATGTACATCATTTCATAATTTATGTATTATGTATTCACAAATTTGGAGTTAACAATGCAAGACAGAAAGCAGTAATAGATCTTCCAAACCACAAAGTAGGAATGCATTAAATGTCCAACCAACATTGCCAAATTCACTAAAATAATGGAATTCAAATACCTTCCCAAAGATTACCTGATGGAAGCTTCAGAAATTACATCATCTCCTTTCTCTAATACAATAGTTAGAAAGATGCTAAAATTTAATCGATTAAAATTTAACCTGCTGGAATGCTTCGAAATACAGTTTGGAATTCGACACTCACTAAACAAAGAAGAGGTGATGATAAAATAGCTCACACAGTTACGAATGACAAAGAAATGAACAACAACCCAAAATGTCTCAGATTTACTTCCAAAATAATAAT
Organism: Suaeda aralocaspica; assembly: GCA_016808085.1. NCBI lineage: Eukaryota > Viridiplantae > Streptophyta > Magnoliopsida > Caryophyllales > Amaranthaceae > Suaeda > Suaeda aralocaspica. The sequence continues at coordinate 1,254,761 of PYUH01000285.1, forward strand.
AGAATTTCAGAACTATAGTAAATAAGTAGAGTAGCAGGGAAGAAATTCAAGCAGAAAAACAAAACAAATGGAGATTAGGGGAAAATATTTCTCACATGGATAGCTTACAGGAAAAAGTTCTTACCCACAACTATAAACAACATGACATATCAATAATAGTAATTCATTGCAAGGAGATGAAGAAGTAGGGAAAAATAGAAAAGTTGAGTTGTTACACTTCTCATCGCACAAACTGCAAGCAACCAATTGTGAGGAGACCGCATCACAATCAGATTCTTCAGTTGCTGATTCACCACCCACGCCACAAATTTTGCACGAACAATAAACACAGATTGAACTTATAATCCTCAACTCAAACAATATCAACAAAACAGCCTTCAAATCGAAAAAGATTCAAATCCCCATTTCAAAAAAAGTCTTTTTAGGGTTTTGAATTAGGGGGTTTTGAATTGAAGTTTGGGATTATGATTTTCGATTTAAGATTTTAAACGTGGTGGGTTTGAGGATTTCGAACATCTTTTCAGATGTTGGGTTTGTGGTGATGGGCGTATTGTGGCAGTTTTTCACTGAAAACATGTTTCAAACTACATTTCATAATCACGAGTTTGAGCTTTCTCTATTTTATTTCGTTAACTTTTGCACAACATCTCAAAAGACACATAATCATCAACTTCATAATTCACTTAAAATACCAAAATGAACAAGAAATTACGAGTTTCTTACAGTGACAAATCAAATTTTGCACATCAAATTTCATTTCGGTGTAAATAAGAGCAAAATGAACAATTCATCAAACAAAAAGCATAAATAAAAAAAAATAAAAAAATAAAAACAAAACACCAGAATTTTGAAGAACGGATTGAAACTGAAGGCCATAAAGACGAGTTCACCAGCACTACAATCGAAGGATTCGACGAAAGCGTAACCAACTCAAAGGTTCATCGCAGGAAGCAAGCTTGAAATATGTGCCTTCGAAAAGTTCGCCGCATTTTGCGAGGAGTGAATCGTTGTGGTTGACGCCTTCAGGAATGAGTCCAACTTGGCCGAGTAAGCTGAGTGAGGTGTAGTTGGTGTTGTACAAAGTGGAGAGTTCGTTTGGGTCTTTAATGGCGGAGGAAGTGTAGTTGTAGTAGAGTAGGACTCCTTGTTTTTCAAGAGAGATGAGTGGATTTGAGAGGATAATATGTTTTGCAGAGAGGATCAATAATAAAACCCTCAAAGTTTAGGCAACGGGCTGTAATTAGCCCGTTACTTAAAACATCTTTAGGTAACGGGCTGTATTTAGCCCGTTATCTAAAATAATTTAGGTTACGGGCCTATACTTTAGCCCTTTAGATAATGTGAGTTTTAGGTTACGTTTTTATGGTTGCCCGTAAAACAAAACTTAAAGGTTACTTGCATTTCGTTTTCCCGTTACCTTTGGGGCGTTACCTATAGCAATTTTTCCACTAGTGTCTTTGGGAGAAAAACCATGATTTTCGGGATTTGCATCATTCCGAAATATCCCACAAGCATAAAGGATTGAGTTTGTTTATGTCAACGAGTGCCTTAGAGCCCTTTTGATATGATCATAAACTTCTATTGGCATAAAAAATTGGATTCATAAACTTTTAAGCTTAAAAGAAGAAAAAGAGTGCAAAAACAGGGCCTATGCGGTCGCATGCCTCCCATGCGGCCGCATACTCGACATTTTTTGCTGACTTTTGGTTAACAAACAAGTCTAATGCTTAGTGCGGACGCATAATCTGACCCATGCAGCCGCATGCCCTCAACCATGCGACCGCAACCCACCTTTTTCTCCCACGCTGCCTTAATGCTCTTTGAAACAGAAAATTGGAAAAAAAAGGACCATGCGCCATATGCCCTCAACAATGCGACCGCAACCCCCCTAGCCTACGGGTTTTAATTCCTCTCCAATCCTTTTTTTTGCTCATTTCCTCACAACATTCACATAACTCACGCACATCCCCTCTCCTCTCAACATCATTCTCAAAAATTCCTCAACTCAAACTCATAAAATCTCCTCCCTAAATCCATTTTCTTCGAGTTTACTTCCATAAATCAATTAAAACTAAGCCTTTAATTACATACTTTTGAACAAATTCTCAAGGTTATCATAACAATTTTTAGGGTTTCCAACAAGACAGAGTTTTTGGTTCACCGACTTCAAATTGGGGTTCAAATTCACGATTTCATAGGTTTGAGAGTGTTCTTAAACTCTCTCTGGTATAATCTCTTGAAAACCCTAAATTTATTTTTCATGATTTCTTTGATTTCCATGATTTATTTTGTTATTTTTCTTATCTTTTGTTGAAATGATATGTTCTTTTGGTTGTTCTGGGCTTGATCTACTTGATTTTAGTTGCATTAAGTTGTCTTTGGTTTATTTCGATGGTTATTGTTGGTTTGCTACTCGTTTTTGTTTTTAAACTTGCTCTTCTTTGCATTTCCTTGCTTTTTGTTGAGACCTTGAAGCACTTGGAGTTAGGCTTCTTGGTCTTCTTCTTGGTTAGGCAAGAGAAGTTGTTGAGCTGGAAGCATTAAAGTTGCGCTTCTAGTTCTTTTATTTTTTTTTTTTGTAAAGAAGGAGAAGTTTTGTTCTTGTGTTGCTTTGATTGTTGTTTTCCTTGTTGTTTTTTGCCTTCTAGTTATTTTCATCATGCCTGGTGCTCATATTTGCAAAAAACAGAAGAAAAACCCCATTCACATGTTTAGGGATATTTCTTTACCCGACCCCGAGGAAGAGGAAATTGTCCCTCCTCCTCCTTCCCTTCACAATTCAAAGACAAATACGAGTCTCTTTCAAAGAGAACCATTAAACCCAACAAATTTTACCATCCCCAACCTTGTCGAGATTTAGGCTTTGAAGCCGAAATCACATTCATGTTTTAAAATCTAGGGTGGGAAAGGCTTATGCGACCCACTAATGCGCCATACACTTATAAGTCTCTCACCCTAGAGTTTCTAAGCACGCTCACTCATTCTAACACAACCGAAGAAGGAGAATTTCCTTCTCACGATATCACTTTTCGTATGTTTAACCATAAACATACTATCACTCTTGCTCGTTTGAATGAAATTCTTATGTGCGACCCGACAAATTCTTTGTTTGAACCTTCCATTGAGAAAATTCCCAAGCCTGATAACTATAATGCCTTTTGGGAGAGTATTAGTGGCGATTCTAGATTTTCATCCGTTCATATTCTAGCTAGTCAAATGCATCAACATTGTCTGCGTTTGACTCATAGGATGTTTGGTTTCTCAATTTTCTCTAAGCAAGACTTAGGGAAAATGAGTCTAGATGAGTTGTCTTGTCTTTTCCTTGTTTGTCGTCAATCATCCGCCGAGAAAATTAACATTGGATTTCTGTTTTTACATTGGTGTCTCCAATTCACGAACCGTCCCTCTATGACTGCGTCCATTCAATTGGGCGGTTACATTACTTTAATTGCTTCCCAACTAGGTTATTCCAAGAACTTCGATGCTATGGACCCTGTCTCTAATAATGTGTTTTTTCATCTTAATGAATTTCAAAATCATGAATTTTTACATAGCACTAGTAGAGAAGGGGTGTGGAGTCGGTTAGTGCGGCGAGTTCACCATTGTTACTTTCCCAATGCCGCACTAACTACTTTGGATAGAGATAATGCCTTTATTATTTCATTCCAACCACTCACTCCACAAGATCATGCTTACTATGCACGAAAAGCCCCCCATCTTATACCTAGTGAGCAAGCTCCAATGGAGCAAGCACCACCCATTGACCAACAACCCACACTTCAAGCTCATCAGGAGGGCCCTTCCAGCCCTCCATCGACCCATGCCCCACCTTATAATGAATTAATGAATGCTTTTAATAACCTCTCTCTCCAACAAATTCACATGTTTAGTTTCATGGAATAACAACAACAACAACAATTCGAACAAGACCGTGACTTGGCTAGGATACAAAATAATTCTATCTATCATTACCATGTCACCCAAGGCCACTTTGACCCATACTTGAATTACCCTTACCGCCCAGTCCAAGAAGGCCCAGTTCGCGGTTGGAATAATAACCAAACCACTTGGCCTTACTTCCCCAACCGCACCGAACCGGGTTACAAATTCTAAGTTTCCGGAGGTTGTGACCCTCATGGGGACCCCAGTCAACCCAGTGAGGGTTGGCCACAAGGGTATACGGGTGGTTCGGATATCTATGACTCTTGTCCTTTCGAGTATGGTAACTACCCTAATGCACCATGATATGATTGGCCTCCTTTCACTGATGCAAGTTGACCCGATTTGGACCCTACCTATCACTTTAGGAGGTAACATCGATCTCCTTGAGCTTTGGGACGATGCTTCGTCCTAGCTTGGGGGGGGGTTAATTGTCCTCTACCATTGGTGTACATGAGTAGGTAGGTTTGGTGGTTGGTAGTTGGTGGCGTCAATCCTTGTTTTGTTGTCTTGTTGTTAATTCTTTGAGAGAGAGTTTATGCATTAGGTGGTCGAAAGAGCTTAAGGTTGGTTTGTGTTTTGAGAGTGTATTTGAGAGTGATATGTGTGGAAAGTTTGTGTCAGCCAAATGTGTTGATTTGTTTGGTTTTGACCTCCTCGATGATGATTTTTGATGATGATGTTTTTTATTATGATTGTTCATGATGATATTCTTGTGGGATCTGTTGTTTCTATAGGAACACTGCAAGAGGGGGGGTGAATTGCTGTGTGGAACTTGTATGCGGAATTTAAACTATTTTGAGCGAATTAAAGAGTACGAGTGATATATTTATGAGAAAAACTTCCTTGGCCCTAAGGAAGAAAACTCCACTTCTATTATAGGCCTGTAACAGTTATTACAACCTAAATTCTCTAATTTCCCTCGTCAGTTCCTGCAGGAACTTGATTCTCAATTCTCACTCTTTATCTCTCGCTTCTCTTTCTCTTTTTCTCCACTCTTCTCTAGTTCTCACACTTCTCTTTTTCTCACTAATTACAACTCAATTCTGACTCTAATACATTGAAAAGACCTTTTAAACTGGACTGGAACAACAACATCAAAACATGTACTCGTTAAATACTCAATGTGTTCTCTGATGTTCTTCTCCGCTTCTTCTTCTGAATTTCTTGGAGTATTTATAGAATGGTTCTGGCTTGTAATCTTCAGTCTTCAACCACGTTCTCTGCTCGTCCACTACTCCACGATTTCTTCCACTATCCCAAGTATGTAGACCACGAAAATAGGTCTTTTGACTTGACTAATTTAACCGCTTTATTCTTGCCCATGAACCCATGACTTTATTCCTACAATCTAGGACGCTTAACAACTTTTCTTGACTTGTTAAAAACCCTAGATGCCGTTTTTATTCTTCAGCAAAATCAGCCCAATAAATTAACCTAGACCACTTCGTAGGATAGATTCGTAACTTGCTTTTAGGTTTGATGTTCCAATCTGATTTGAGTCTCCAATGTAATTACTAAGTTCCTAGAAGATTATGCTTATAATCTTCTTGGAAATTCTCTTCTCTTTACCAAGACACTTCATGTGGATGTCTTGACTTTGTTCGCCTGTTCCTGTAGGAACAGATCTATTCTCGCAGCTTGTTCCTACATAACTGTGTTACTAAGGAACTTCTTTTCTTTCTTCTGTGTTCCTTTGCAATATTCTGCCTAGGAACTTCTCCATGAACTTGGTTGTTTAGCTTGTTACGTTCCTTCAATATTGCTCCAAGTTCCTTACACTTTGAACCTGTGAAATCTCATAGGAACTCAAAGTATATATTAGTTAAGCTTGTTTGTGTTAGTCATCATCAAAACTTTACTCTCAATTCATGAGTCAACAGGATCTATTTTCTCCTATTTTTGAAAATTCCAAAATTTTCTCTCTTTTCCCCTCTTTCTCTAAAATATCCAAATTCTTTCTTTTCCCTTCTGTTACAAAAAATCCGAATGCATTTAGATGTAGAGCATGTAATTTTATTTTCATAGTTTATTTTCTTTTCTTTTTTTTTTTATTTTCCCTTAATTTGTTTTTAGAGCATTTAATTTAATTTTCTGCATGCATCCAAAATTTTTTCTTTTTTAGGTCTTTTTAGTTTAGCTTAGATCCCTATGATGTAAATAGCGGTTAATTAACTTCGAATTTCTTATTCCTCATGTGCCTTAAGTCTCAATTCATTTTGGAAAGGAAGTTCCTAAGTTTCGAATTCTTGAATTAACCACGCATTTAGAAAATTGTTGAACTTGTGTGTGAATGTTGATTTTAGTCCTCCTTATTAATACAACGCTTATGATGATCTTTTGAACCTTGGTGAGTTTTTAAGTCTCCATGCATTGTTTTGACCACCATGTTGTTCAATTTTCTTTCATGAATGTTGTTGTTTACCTTGTATTGGCATCTAGATCGAGAATTTGCCTTGTGACTATGGGAATCGTGCCCACTTTGCTCATTTTTTCGACGACCATGGGTTTCACTTCTCTCTTTTGTTTTGGAATCCAACTTAATTAAGTTTATTTTTTCTTCCACATTATTTTTTATCTTCTTGTTCCCCTTTGTTCCTTATCTCTTGTTCACGAACCCACATATGAACCACGACCTTCAACCGTCATCACCCTATGTAGATTATTGAAGCTTATGTCTCGTCCTTTTCCTTGTATAGTTTGTTCCCATGCCAAAAAGTAAAAAATTCCAATGCTTTTGTAAATAAGCATAGTTAGCAATAAAAAGTTGGTTCTTGTTCAAATCATTTGAAGTTAGCAAAATGGCTTTTCATCATTACTTCTTCAAAGATTATGAAAAGTCATATGTCTTTGTTGTCCTATTCCATTTAGGATGGTTCTTGAGTTACAACATGGGCCTCTAGGTCGATGTATCCACTTCTATTCTTCATGTTCATTAGATTATAGTGGAAAATCGAGGTTCGATGTGTTGAGTTCTTTATTCATTGTCAAAAGTTTGTAAAGTTCATTGTTGAGTTGTAAATGCTTCACTTAGGTTTACCTCCACATAGGCTGGGCGTGATGACCTCGAACCGGGCATGGTGCACATGAACCGGGCACAATGCAAAGGGGGCCTTCGGGCTTCCGACTTCGCTCGTAAGCCCTAAAACTCGACTTCTATGCTTCCCAAAGGCTTCTAAATCACGTCCTAGCTTCCTTATAGCTTTTCAATGTTGTCAAGACTCCTACTAACTTGCCAAGTACCCAACATAAAGCGAAAATTAACACAAAAGTATCAATTCCTGCAATAAATGACAAACAGAAAAAACAAGCACTAAAAACAACCAAAGTTAGTAGAATAGGCTCAAAAGACCCTCGTTAGAGCCAAAAACCAATATAAACTGGGGACAAATAATGAATATAAAATATACATATCAATTCATTCATTTGTTTCATTGCACCCTTATTACTTCTTCTTTTCTTATCACCCTTTCGTTGTTCTTGCAGTTCTTGGCCTTTGAGTACTTGCCCCGTTTAGCTCCTCCTCGCCCTACGGAACTTATTCACCATGTTCTCGCTTCATGGGAGGGGTGTATGGATGGACGATAGACCAAGGGGAATAATGAGGCCCGCAGATTGATCTGGATGCTCCACATCGAGGAGGTAAACTAAATTTATTTATTTTTTATTTTTTGTTTTTCTATTACATTATTTTATTGAGCTTCTACAGATTCTTATCCGACCTTGGGAGGACTTGGTGGGCATTCCCAACAACTTCGCCTATGCCTCTCGGCTCACTGCTTAGAGGCTGCTATTTCTGGGACCATAAGCTTCTAGGTTGGTATCTAGGGGAGCAAATGATAAGGTAGCATAGCTTAGACGACTTTGTTGTTCCTCACGATCCACCGGAGTCGATAGTCGCCCTGAAGGCTTTTCCTCCTATCATTCGCTCGGTAAGTAAATCGCATTATTTGTACTTTAACTTCCCATTGTTGCACATGAATTAATTCTCCTGTTTCAGATGCCCCATGGAGGTATGATCCATGCTTTGAAGGTCATAGAGGCCTGAGGTACTAAGCTAAAAAGCTGAAGGAGGCACTATTGTTCAGGAGGGATGCGGGGGTAACAAAAGCCTTTCATCTATATAATTCTTTTCTTTCAAATTGTTTATTTTGCATTCTGATGATAGTTTCCTTTTCAAGTGTATGAGCCGAGCTCCAGCTTTTGCGGTTGATAGCAGGAGCTTCTACTTCGCGGGAGCCACCTCGGACTGAGGTTCCAGTGGATGAAGTTTATCCTCATACTGATGACATACTTGAAACTGATGAGCCTAGCAGTACTTTAGAGCCTCCTTAGGAATGTCATTTTTTCTAGATGCTAGGTACGGATTCGATACCTTCTTCATCATTAGCAGAGGGGCAGGTTCCTTCTTCTAGAGCTGGTACTGATGAGACATATACCCCGAGTCTCTCAGAGTTGTATTTGTCTCTCGGCTTTACTCCGACTGAGGATCCCTCGTCTAATCGGGGACTTGGAACTTAGGAGTCTAGCTTTCTCATTCGGGGTTGTATATGATGCATGCCTATATGTTATGACCTTCATTGAATTCTTTTGACATTTTATTGACATTTATTTACTTTGTACATATATTTGACTATGACACTTGACTATGCATGTATTTAACTTTTGACTTTTGTTTGACTTTAATATCTATTCGACTTTCTATTTGTCTATGGATTTGAATCGTGGAAGAGTACCGACTCCCCCCGAAAAAAAAACAAATAACAAATCCTTGGACCAAAAAAGTGAAATAGGGCATGAATATCGATGAAGGTGTGCAACAGGATTGAGATGAAGGAGGCAAAGAAAGGGCCAGAATGAGAGAGGCCCAGCACTGGTACGCTCTGTGAGCGTGCCTGCGCTCGTCAGGAGCTCATGTGCTTGTGCTGTCGTATTTTTGGTAACTTGTAGCCTATATAACCCCATTAATCTTCGACTTTGGGAATTCATTTGAATGCTAACCATCCAATTTGCCTCAAAACTTCGTAAATTCTTCTTTGTTTTCTTGTTTTTGTGAAGAACCATGGTTAGGAGTTTTGAATATTGGCTTACTAAGTGGCTTATGGAATTGAATCCGAAGGAGGAAGGTGTTCTTAAAGACTATCTATGTGATACTTTGATTACTTTGAAGTATGCTCAACATGACATTAATTTTATTCATGCCTCAATTGGATTTTGGAATACAAGCATACAGAGCTTTATTTTTCGTGAAAGTGAAATTACTCCGTTGCCTGAAGAACTTAGTGCCATTTACAATTTATTTTTCGTGCCATTTACATTTTGGAATACAAGTATACAATTTATTCCGTCGCAAAAAATAGCTGCTCCTTAGATTTGGTTTGTCATTTTTTTGCGACGGATATTTCCGTCGCAAAAAAGTGTAATTCCACCGCAAATTTGCGACGGATTATCTTCCGTCGCAAATACTGATTTTTGCGAGGGAATTAAAGTCCGTCGCAAAAATCCGTCGCTATTTGGTCATTTTCTTGTAGTGATAGTAGGATTATCTAGTGATGGATTGCCATGTCTTCCTAATATTGGTGATTATTTTTGGCATGATTTTGAGCGTTACTTATGCCTTGATGCACGTGCCATGGGAAAAATTGTGTATGGTAGGGAAATTGATCTTATTGAGTTGATTGAGCATTTTAAAACTGCCAAGGTATCACGTAAGAGATACAGATTGAGAACCTGGTTGATGAGCGTATTTGCTAGATTTTTGTTTTTGAACAATAATCATTCAATTAGTATTGCAGCATTAGTTACTATTGTTGAGCAATTTGATAATAATACAACCCATATGCCTTTATGAATCGGTGAACCCTTTATGGCCCTTGATCGCTTGAAGAATGATTCCCATGCCCCATTAACTTGTTGTCCACTGCTTCTTCAAGTAAATATTTAAATTCGAATATTTTAATTTTTTAAGCATGAAATTATGTTCATATGAATTTCTAGCATCAAATAGTTCATTCAATGATAAAAGCGTAATTGCCATGAATTAATTTCTTTATTTGACTACAAATATTAAATAGGTCATTTGTATATTTGAAACTTAATTTCTTTTGCAAATAATTAAATGTCTAACATTTGAAAATAAGTTATTGATGACCAAACATTAAATATTAGAGCATATGAAAACCATTTAATTGAAAATTTCTGTCTTCAAATATTAAATAGGTCATAAAATACTTGAAATATCCAAATTTCTTGTGTGCCAGCATTATTCCTATTTTTGGTAAGTTTGGCTCATGAATCGCCTGAATTTGATGGAGCTTCCTTTTAACATTTCAGTAATACTCTAAAGAATCTATATGGGCAACGTAGGTATCATCTTTATTCTACCATGCATGACTGGATGTTGACACTCGCTGATAGTAAGATGCACATTTGCTGGAGAGTTTATTGGTGGAAAGTTAGGAGCTTGATATAAAGGACACTGCTTATGTGTGCATTGCTAGTTTAACTTCATTGACTTTCTATTGTCCTTCTAGAGTGATGAGGCAGTTTGATAAGAGATATTTAATTCCCGATCATGACACAGTGAAGCCCGATGGCAAGCCCGACCATGCTGCAGGATATTGCGAAGAACTGGGAGAGACGCATGAGGATTGCTATGATCCCATATCTAGAGTGCTATGAAAGGTATCCGAACATTTTTTGATTTAGTTGGAAGAAGATTCTATGCCTATTCGTGTAGAAGCTCACAAATATGGGAGGGAAGACCATGGATATGCTAAGCAAAGAGTGCAAGAGAAGCCCAAGATCACTTTTATCAAGGATAGACTTGGCCCTAAGCGGTTACCTGTGTGGGAAAGACTAGAGAAAGTGCCCCCTTTGAGGATTCATGATACTGCTCCTAGTAGAAGAAAGATAACAAGGGAGGAGAAAGACACCAAGGAAAAGGGAAAAGAGAGGGTGAAAGAGGCTCCAAAGAATAAGATATGGGTGCCTAAGAAGAAATCTGAGACATAAGTGAGCTCGAAGACTAAGGACACCAAGTAAGAAGAGAATGATTGCTTTCTTTTATAAACTTTATTATAATTTAGTGAATAAGGACTGTGTTCGTTTCTTTATTATTTATTGCAATTATTTAAATAAACAGGTTATTCCTATTTAATTTATTAACTTAGCATAGATCATGCTTTTATTACAACAAACAATTATTTAATTTTTCATTAATTATCTTCGAAATAACTAATTCAAATTAAATTCATAGAAAATGTTGAATGTTAATTGATTCTAAATCCTTCATTTATTACAATTACTATAGAGGAGAGAGGATTTATTTATTAAAGGGGCCGGAGCTCAGGTCGAGGCTGCCTACGTATCCTTTAGGAATCAGGCCAACCATAGTTCTACTAATTCCATCATTACTATCTAAACATGATACTTCTTGAGGTGATCCAAATTGGTGGGATTATAGAAGTGTTCACTATTCATGTCTATCAATTCAACTGCACCTCCATGAAATATTTTGCTTTAACGGTATAAGGTCAAGCCCATTTCGATTTTGGGTAGTGCCTTGAGAACTAAATCACCTTCTTTAATCTTCTTTCTTTGACATGTTTATTGAAGTGTCTTTCGATTCTCTTTTGATAGACTTGTAGATATCTTAGAACCTTCAATCGTCTTTCATTTAGGGAAACTAGGGAATCATACCTTGCTTTTACCCATTCTGCTTCGGGAAGTTCACTTTCTAACACTATCCTTAAGGAGGGAATCTCAAGTTCAATTAGCTGGACCACTTCCATCCCAAAAACCAAAGAGAACAGTGTCGCCAGTAGAAGTCCTAATGGCAGTTCGATACCCCCGTAAAGAAAAGGGAAACTTATGATGCTAATCTTTATAAGTCTCAGTCATTTTTGAGAGAATGGCCTTAACATTCTTATTTGATGCTTTAAGTGCTCTATTAGTTTGATATGGATCAGGAGAGGACTTGTGTTGCTAAATCTTGTATTTTATAAGGAGCTCGTCACATTCACCTTGAAAATGAAGTCCATAGCCACTCATCCATGTCAACGTACTATATTGGTTTCAATGAATTGAGCCACATTTTTAGCTTATAGCACTCGGTATGTAGCAGCCTCCACCCATTAAGTGAAATAGACAATTGCCACCAATATGAATTCATGGCCTCCTTGAACAAGAGGTGGACCTTTCCAATTTTATCGATCCCCCACGTTGAGAATGGCCAAAGAGAGAATAAGGAGTGAAGGAAGAAAGGAGGTATGTTTTGAGCATCCGCATATTTTGACACTTATCATAATATCTCACATATCAATTGCAGTCATCCTCCATGGTAGTCCAGTAGTACCACTGTTTGATAATCTTAGAGGTGAACATTTGGGCATTCATTTGAGTTCAACATACGCCTGCATGTACCTAATCCATGACTTCTTGTGATTCTTCTCTATCTACACATCAGAGATGTAAACTGCTGTAGTGCTTTTTATATAAGTCTCCCGAATAAGGTATTGGGAGGCAAGTAGTCTTAGGGAACAGTCCTCGTTCTTCGACGTATTATGTAATTCTTGATGTCAATATACCACGGTTCCTCCTCCATGTGGTCGTTCACCACTTTCTTTCTTTAACCATGCAAATGTAGGTCGGTTCATTTCTTCTTTCGACACCAAGGGAATTTATGTCAAAGAACTTAAGATACAAATGATGGATGCTGATTTAGCCAAATGCATCGGCGAATTGATTATCCTCCCTTTTTAGGTAAGTATTTTTAACTTCTTAAATTTGAGAGGCTATTTTTTCCAAATGGGCTTGATATGGAGCCAAAATCTCACTCCTAGTTTTCCATTTTTCCAGAAGTTTGATTGAAATAAAAAGAAGAATCTAGATAGACTCGTAGTTTCTAAACTTTCAGGGCCACAGCAGCTTTGAGTCCATGATGTAAGAATCATATTAAAAAACATTGTTGGTCAGATAGAAGTCTAGTATCACTTAAATGGGTGTATGCTCGTCTTTTCGTGAGATGAGTAGAACACCAACTCCACATCTTTTCTTATTTGAGGCACCATTGAAGTATAAGGACCAACTTTCTTCTTCAGTCATCATCAATTCCTCATCCAGAAGCTCATAATTGTCAGGTCAAGGCTCATTTGGAGAGTCAGCTATTAATTCTGAGACTACACCGCCTTTTATTGATTTTTTTCACACGAATTTAAGGTCAAACTCGGCCAACATTATCATCCATCTTGACATACGTTCATTGATTGTAGGATTATTAAAGAGATATTTAAGGGGATCTCCTATTTTGACTATATGGACAATATTAGTGCGTAATTCATACCTTAACTTCTTAGTAGACCATACAAGTGCTAAGCATAGCTTCTCGATGTTGGAATACTTTTTTTCAAATTGAGAAAATTTCTTGGTAAAGTAGTAGATCTTTTCTTTCCCATTTATTTCTTGTGCTAGCATAGCTCCGGTTGTGGTTTGAGTGACAGTTGGATAGAGCCTTAGAGGATGTCCTGGAGTAGGGGATACTAAGATGGGTGGAATAGTGAGATATTCTTTGATTTTATCAATAGCTTGTTGACAGTCATCATCCCATTCTTTCGGCGCATCTTTCATTAGTATGTTGAAGATAGGCTCGCATATCATAGTGAGTTTAGACATGAAATTACTTATATAATGGAGTCATCCCAAGAATCCTCGGATTTCCTTCTCAGTCTTGTGTGGTTTCAAGGACGTGATGGCCTTGATATTGGTTGGATCAACTTTGATTCCCTTATCACCCACCACATGACCTAGGAGCTTTCCAAAGTAACCCCAAAAGCACATTTTTGGGGAGTTAATCTCATGTTGAACCTTCGAAGTCTTTTAAATAATCTCCTTAAGGTAGGAGTAAGTTCACTCCTTTCCTTGGTCTTTACTATCATGTCATCCACATATATCTCCACTTATTTATGTATCATGTCATGGAGAAGTGTAGTTGCAGCTCATTCATATGTAGCACCGACATTCTTTAGAACAAATGGCATAACTATATAACAATACAACCCCCATGGAGTGGTGAAATTTGTCTTTTCCATGTCTTCTTCTGCAATCTTAACCTAATTATATCCAGCATATCTATTCATGAAGGAGAATAAGGTATTCTTAGCTGTATTGTCATTAAGTACATCAATATGAGGTAAGGAAAACTCAACTTTTGGACTGTACTTGTTCAGGTCCCGAAAGTCCACACACATTCTTACCCTTCCATCTTTATTTGGTACGGAAAGTAACTATTTTATTACTTCTTCTCGATTTTCTGTTGGACATCTGGTTTCATCCTCCTAAGCTTTTTTTTAACATGCTTATCCCCCTTATTCATAGGGATGGTGTGTTTAGCTATATCTTGATCAATCCCTAGAACATCATCGTGGGACCATGCCAACACATCCCTTAATTTTATGAGAGTTGCAATTAGTTAAGCCCTTTCTTGAGGACTAATTGTGTGACCAATTCTTAATTCCCTGGGCGTGTCATTGCAAATATGTTAACCTTTCCTGTTTCTTCAATTACTGGAGTTCTATTCTCATTTTCCTCTAAAACCTTTATTATCTCAACGCCGTTTTGGATTTCAATTTGTGAAACAAAGAAATCATATATATATCGGAAGAAGAGTAAAGATGAGAAGATGAGGAATAAGCAAATGTAGTCGTATTATTGAATTCCGCAATTATAACATTGAAATTACCGTTACGTTAGAGGTAGACTCTGTATGGGGGATAGACTCCTTAACACTTATTAGAGTTATTGAGACTAAATATTCTAATAACATTAGACTCAGGCTCAGAATCTGACCCATACTTAGACTCATCGAATAATAGGCCTTCTTCTAAAGTGAAATCTGTAATCTTTCCTCTTGGTGCGGTGATCTTCACAGACTTGCGCCATCCCATAACTATTTGACCTGCAGGAGTGATAAGCTTAGTAGGGTCAAAAGATTCAGCAATCATATCCATGAAGACTTCCAATTCGGAAGGTGGAAAGAGTAATCCAAGTCCTTATGCATTAAGGTCATCTGGTTTAGATTTTCCTTTTGTAGATGGGGCAACCTCCCCTTCTATGAAGCAACAACCATCAAAGATCTCCAATCAGCCTTCCATTTGTACCAGTGGAGAATCCCCATAAGTCTTCATCGTTAGCATCATGTTCGATGTAGATAATAGGTTGTTCCGTTGCTTGAATCTTCATAGGGGAGGCATCAATGGTGACTATGACCCCTTCTAGCATGAACTTAATCGCATGATGAAGAGTTGAAGACACCACCCCGAGCTCATGAAGCCAGAGTCTTCCAAGGAGGATACTAAAGCTAGTATTGATGTCCATGACATGGAACTTGACTTTCTTTTCAATTGACCAAGTAGCTATGTTGAGCCAAATTACCCCCATAATGTCTCTCCTTCTGTTGTCATAGGTGCGAATGGCTTGATTGGTAGCACAGAATTCCTCTTGAAGTACCCGAGGCTTGTGAGCAGTCCTTAAGGCAAACATTAATAGCAAAACCATTATCAATCAAAGTCATAGGTATATTAATTTGTGTACTTATGACAATGATATAGAGAGTAGTAATTTGACTAGGTCCTTCAGTTGGAAGGTTTTCATCCAGAGTAGTGTCACTTGCGACATTCAAGTCAGAAAGGGCCTTCAGAAGAGCTTGCCTATGATTTTTCAAGAAGAAGAAAAGTTTCCAAACACTCACATCGGCCTTTATTTTCTTTAAGTGTTTAATGACAATAACCTCTTATTGAGGTGGAGGAGGTTGTGGTGTACGTTGAACATTGTCCTGGCCTTGAGCGACGTTGAGACGTTTTATTCGAGTGAGAACTTGAACGTTGTTGCCTTTAGGAGGTGACAAGGGCCTTAGGTTTCATCGATGTCATTGTCTATCTCTACAAGAGTGTGACAGGCAGGTTGGACTCCATCTCCAACATAAATATCTTCATCATCATTATCGCATATTAAATGGACTTCTAGGAAGGAAGGTGAGATAATTACTTATGTGATGGGTTATCCCACGAGAATAATCAAGTCAACAGGGTGAAAAGATATTTCACCTTCTTTGACCATGTTGATGGAGAATGCAATGTTATTAGAGAATTCATGGAAAAGTCTCTTTAATTCTTCCCAATTCTTGAGATGGAATCCGTCGGGAATCCTATAAGCATGAGGAGACTAAGGGATTGGGGAAACAAAAGGAAGGGGTTCGGCGATGAGCCAACGATATTTGGTGCTTCTTTTTGAAGTTAAATAGTAGTGTACCATCTCGTTGATTTTCTTGTTTCAAAATCTATTAGCCTGATCTCATTCTTAAGTATTTAAGATCAAGTCTCTCCCAAATGTCCTCCATAAGTCTTTCGGGGACTTGGTAGCTCAGGATTTTAAGGTTCATTGAAATGCCATTTGCAAAGTTGGAAATAGCATTTCGGATTGTTGATGGGTTCATCCCATCTAGTTTTCAGTCTTTCAATTTATACCCTTTTCCAGCAATCACATACAAGTGGATCATTAGAGGGAGGAAAATCATCAGAAGTCTTTTCCTCTTCTCCAGAAATGTTTGGCTTAGCTTAATCTCCTAAAAGGGCATTTTTGATGGACAATTCGTCCAACAAAAGTGATCACTGTGATTGGATCGAAGTAGAAGTTCTGTTCTTCGATCATGAGGATATAAAGAGGATTAGTTTTGATGATGAGAATTTTACCCTTGGTGGAATTGGAGGCCTTCCATCTTCAACCATGTGCTGCAAGAGATTCTTCAGAGTCTTGTATTCTTCGGTAGTGTGACCTCTACCTTCATGATATTTGCAATATTTGTTATAATCCCATCTTCAAGACCTTTTTTTAGGAGAAGGATCGGGGGTGGGCCCTACTAGATTGATCTAGCCTTTGGATTGAAGTCTTTCAAATGCTTAGGTATAAGTCATACCCAAGGGAATGTATTTACGTCGACAACAAAAAGGAGCCCTTTTCTCCTCGACAGTATTGATGTTATTGGAGGTGGATGCCCCTTTTGTTTAATTAGGCTTTCGATTTGTTGCCCACTTCCCTTTTAGGCTCTCTTTGTTGATGTCATCTTCAATTTCAATCCCATTATGATAGACCTTTTCGAAGGTGTCAAGGCCTAACTATTTGAAATGTTTTTTTTATTTAGGGAGAAAGTTAGCAATGAAGATTTTAACCTGTTTCTTTTCTGTTGGTGTGGTCATCATTTGTGTAGTGGATTCGGTCTAGCAAGAGAGACAAGTAGTAAATCCTTCATTTTCCTCTTGTTTGAGGATCTCGAGCTCTTTTTGCGTGGTATGAGCTTGAGTGATTCCGTTGTATCGAGTCATAAAGGCGTGAAATATGTCCTCCCAAGTTGTAGTGTCCTTATCGGGATGCGAGAAGAAATGTTTTTGGGACACGAGTTCAAGAGTCATGGGCAATTTCCTTGATAGATCCGTGGATAGATCTTCTCTATGTCCATATTGAACTTGAAGCCTTTCATTAACTTCTTGGGGTTGTCAGTAGCCTTAAACTTTACCCTTCTAGCAATGGAGAATTTCTCTGACAAAGTGTCGATCAAATTCTTATCGAGATTTGGAGGGTCAAAGTAAAAGTCTTGGTCATTGACCCTCCTAGCCACCATTTCCATGTCCTAGATGGTGCATTTGATGCGGTCAAGGTTGTTCACCTTGGTTGACACCAATAAAACAGCCTGAGTTAGTTGAGCTAAGTTGATAACCAATTCATTGAGCTTAGTTGTAATGTCTTGATCACCCATTTTTTACTTGCGACGATTTCTCTATCTTCTAGTGACTTGATTTGTGATAGGAGCATTTGTTCAAACTATGCTTGTACCGCGTTTTCTAACCCAACCAAGAGGAGCTGTTAGCTCGACTCATGCATGACCTATCCTGCGATATTGGACTTTCTAAAATTTTCATTTGTTTTTGTCTGAAGTTTTTGAAGTATATGCATAACCTATCGTGGTTGCTTCCTAACTGTACTTGGATATATGATGCACATTATTTCATCATCCTTTGATTTGTTTTTTACTACGAATGATGAAGATACTTTTTACTATATGAACGAAAAATTTAACCTATGGGGTTCTATATGCAACCTTTAGTCAACGCAATAAGCTAGCATGGTCTAAATGCAACTCAAGTGAAAAAGGTTATGCGAAAAGTAGATTCCCAAGAAAACATTTATACAAGCAAGCATATATATATATATATATATATATATATATAT
>PYUH01000285.1:1274952-1277452 GCA_016808085.1 Suaeda aralocaspica
TATATATATATATATATATATATATAGGGTGGGGATCCTGTGAGAACCCTAGTTATATGAGAACTATGAGAACTCTAATCATAACCCTTGGATCTAATATTAATAAAATCAGACGGTTGTGATAAATCATATTAAAATCCTTACTTTTTCAGCTTCTGTGTTAAAATTTTCTCTCTCATCCCAACACCAAAAAGACAACACTTTCTCTCTCTTCTACGTCTCTCTTGATAATCAAAGAGACCGATGTTCATCAAACCAAAAATTGCGATAAGATATCTACTAATGGAGTCTAATAGCAAGGAGTTAACCATGGAATCATCAACTAATACAAATTTAGGTAATATTTTGACAAATTTCTAACCGAAAATAATTTTAGGTTTGATTTATTGACTAACTTTTATTTCGTTGATTCGTTAGTAAATTCGTTGATTTTGTGAATAATGTTGTTGATTTTGTGAAAAAATTCGTTGATTTTGTGAGTAAAATGAAATTAATGGTATATGAGCTACAAAATTAGATTACTTGAGTGAAATTGTTTGATTACTTACCAATGATTTTAGTAAGAAAAAAAGTAGTTGATTTTTTTAATGATTTTACTCTGTACCTTTTGTTCAAACTAGCACTTCCTGAAACTTTGGGGACATGGGCATTGTGTGGTTGGAGTCATCTTCATACTTGTGCTTATTCTTAAGAACTGTTTGCAAGAACATAATGTAATTCAATTGATTTCAGATAGATAATGTCAACCAGAACTTTTTATTGGAGATGTTGCAAGGTCTAACTAAGCTTCTCAACTTTCCTGCAAAGCTTCTTAATTGATTAACCTCCTGACAGGCTCACATTTGCTACAATGTTGTTCGTTTGCCGTCATGAGCGTCCATTTCCACAAATCACAATGATTTGACTAGCTACTCAAGGAATCAATGTTGTGCTTTGGTTCATGTTTGAAACTTTGATTGTTTTGGCTTTTAGGACATGGCTTATTGATTTTTGGCTTATTGAATTTTTATTCGATGTTTTCATGTATAAAAGTTGTTGGAACACAAAGACTTGAAACTATATGGAATTTTATGTTTACAAGGGTGAAATTTCTTCGGACTAAGTACAAAGGAAACTCTATCCAATTTTATGTATTATTCAAGTTATATATGTATGCAAATTAATTTCATACTTGATTTTAGCTTGAAGTACTTTAATAATAAATGAGTAGTACATTAACATTTTACGAGAAGCACCTTTGCCCTTTTGAGATAATCATCTAACTTTCATTAAAACTTAAGTGAATTTAACTTTTGTCATAATATTAGATGGCTCATGTCGTTAGCTTTGAGCTTTAGATGCATTGTCATTGCTAATTGTTAGCTAATTAACTAGATGGCTTATGCCATTAACCGTAAGCTTTTGATGAATTGTCATTGCTAATTGTTAGCTAATATCTTAGCTAATTAATTAAAAATGATCCAATTAATATTGATCATGTGATTAATTCTTGGCCCTTTTGTCTCATCTAAGGTGAGACATCTTTATACGAGCTATTTATAAAAATTTACTTTAATTCATTGTTAGAAGCTTAATTCACTACAAGTACCCTAATTACAAAACAGAAGTACTTTTAAGGATTATAATAAGAACATTTAAGGATTACAAGACGTACTTTTAAAGATTACAAAATTTATTGTTGCAAAAAACTAAGTGCATAATCTAAATTTGAAGCCTGAAAAGTGAAGCCTGAAACTAATGTGATTATTACAAGCTGAAAAGCTCTATTCACTGAACTTTTCTTTTTCACCAGTTTCTTCACCTGCAGTAGTTGACTTGAGTTCTCGATATCACCTATAATAAAGGAGTATAAGAATGCCTTATATTAGTGTGTTTCTATGCAGCTTAACTAAAATATAATTATATGCAACATAATATGAAAACTAAATAATACAAGAAGCTATTAAAATGTTGGTCCGGCCACAAGCAAGTGATTCAGTCATTAAAAGTCCACCCGAACTTTACAAATAGAAGGTTGATACATGTATCACAATAATTCATTTAATGTTTACAAAAGCACCTTAACAATATATAAGCAGTACCTTAACTTTTTTAATAGATACCTAAAGCTTAAATTACTAATACCTTAACCTTTTAAGAACATACTAAACTCAAGATAAATCACTATTGTAAGGGTAGGCAGTAAGCATACGCTTTCCACATCACACATTATTCAAATAACTGAGCGCGCAGTTGTTTAAAAATCGTGAATTAAGTAACAATCATTTCTTCTATAGTTCCTAAAATTTATCTATATTAAGATTATATTATCAAAAGATAATATAGTATCAATACAACTAGAGGAGTTGTATTGGAGTCTTAATGCATCAACAACAAAATAACTTGATTATAATCATGCTATTTTGCCTAAAGTAGCTTGTTGTACCTTGTTTGCATTCTTCATTTTGAATTTCCAATTAATCCAAGACTCCGAGTTAATCAATGATGAATTATCATCAAG
>PYUH01000285.1:1282452-1382541 GCA_016808085.1 Suaeda aralocaspica
TAATGCAACAGTTAAGAATTAAACTCGAATAATAAAAACCTAGGGTGGTCGGGTCACTCTAAACAATCAACAAACTCATAAAACATTTATTAATTAACTCATAACTTTCATTGAACTAGGGTACACTAATTCTCTCGAACATAGACTCCCACAAAACTCCTTTACCGGCTCTCGCTCGCATAAATTTGTTTTGCCTATTATTCAATGGTCTTATTGTGGTAATCTTACCTCTCAGCCTCGATTTTGACAATTACCTGACTGACAACTAAATCTGGCCACAATTTAATTGCCATCGATAGATATCAATAATAGGAATTCAACAAATAATTAAGAATTAATTAACGAACATAAAACTCATTCATAACATGTTCATAGATCCCCTAGCCCTAGAAAAGAAATCTACACATTCATGATTATGAAAACAAGAACAAAAATAAAATTAATTATCGTGATCATAAACATAATTAAATAAACAAGAAATTAAAACTAAACTAATTATTAGAAAATTAAACTAATAAACTAAACTAAACAAAGAAATTAAACTAAACTAGAAAATAACAAAACTAAACTAAAAACTAAAATCTAAGAGAATTGGAAAGAGTAAAGGAAGGATATTACCAAAAAGAACTTAAATTGCATTAACTTGAAATTGAATCTTGATTAACAAACTAATTACTTCTAAAATTCTAGAGAGAGAAAGAGTTTAGGATTTCTAAATTCTAAAAATATGCTTAGGAACTAACTAGGGTCGTGCCCCCAAATACTTGGCAATTTATAATAGATGGGTTTTTCATTATTAAAACCCATGAGCAAAACCGCAGTGAAAAAAACAAGCCGACCGCAAAATACGAGCCCTACACCCCAGTGGCCAAATTGCCATTCCTCCCTGCGCCCGAAGCTTCAATAATTTGCAAATTAAGAAGAGCCTAATCTATGTTGCGCCCGCATAAAGTGAAGGGGACTACTAGGTTGTGCCCGCAAGGATCTTATGTAACAATACTTTGACGATTTCTTTATTTCTTCGCTCGTTTCTTTCGAATCCTGTTCGTAGCTTCTCGTACCTTTGCACGCATCTCAAGGTAAGTACATTTTGACTCGTTTTATCTTTTAGTGACCTCATAACTTCCCATCACGCTCTTGGAACATATAAAACAAACCGAAAACCGTGCGTAATAATCGAGGAAGCATAAAATAAACATAAAAAGCTCAATAAATCAACTAAAATCGCTAAAACCGCTCAAAAACATATCTTAACATCGAGGAATGATATTTAACCAAAATAAAGCCACAAATTCAACTATTAAGCATAAAAATCAACCGAAAACAAGGGGAAAAACACAATATAAAACATGTATATCAAATTCCCCCAAGCCAAACCTTTGCTCGTCTCGAGCAAACACAACGAAATTGATTACACCCCATAAAACAAAATAATCATTATAACTCAAGAGAATCTCCCAACCAAATATGGAATGCAAATGCAAAAGTGTTTAAATGCAAATTTAGGAACCCGAAACCCTCATCTCACACCTCATGCAAGTGTTTAAGGTTATCCACTCATCCTAAATGTCGACTCGAAATGCAATTAATACTCTACGACCTTGACAAAGGATTCACTTCACAATAACCATTGCATGTACACGAAGATCAAAACGGGCTTTAATAAGCTTGTAACGTGGCAAGGGTGATGGTTATGATAACTTTGGGATTATGTGGCGGAATGCGGAGCATACGAATATAAAATCAAGGAAAACCGTCAACAACTCTTGAAATCATTAACATTCTCCAACATCCAACTCCAACCAAATCAAACTAAACTTTCTCTCATCAATCACATCAACACCATAAATCTCATAATTCAATCAACAACACTTACTTTACAAACTTTAAACTTGTTTCTTAATTTTCATGAAATTCAAACTTTTCACCATATTTTTTTCAATTACTTTACTTCTTTCATATTTCTTTTCAACTTATTATGCTTTTATAATATTTTTTCACTTTATTTTTACATGCATAATAAAACTCAATTTCATGACTCTTAATGATTTGTCTTGCTAAATTTAATGAACAATAAACATAATCATCACACATACATAACTTGGCCATGATTAAAACATAACTTTTCAATTAACTTGCAACAGCCTAGACATTGGTATGTAGAGCCTTAAATGTGAAACCCGTAGTAAAATGAATCTCAATAAACAACATTTCCAATAATTTTCACCAACAATCACTACAATATAAATGACATTAGGTAGCACCATTAAAGTGTTACATAAAGGATTAAAAGTGTTTCCTTAGACAATAAATAACACTTTTCAAGTGAAACATCTGCTCATGATACCTATTGTCAAAGGTAATACTTTTCAAGATCAATGGTATCACTTTGAAAAGTGTAACTTACAACTACTTTGGTATCACTTTATGAAATATCTTGTAACATTTTGAAAGTGTTACAATGAATACTATAAGTAACACTTTTTATACCTTAATTATCATATCCGTTAACCTTATTAGCACTTTTATAAATATTATGTATCATATTTATAACTTTTCGTAACACTAAACGAGTGCAAAAGTAACACCATATTTAATGTTATGTAACATTTGCAATTAACATATGTGATGCAAGCACCGGTGACATTGATAATATTAATGATATCAGTGCAGGAAATGATATTAATGATATCAATAAAATCAACTTCGAAGGTGGTGATGACAAGGGCAAGGGTGCAACCATAGGTGAAATAATTGCATATGGTGATATAATAAGCTATATGGGTGCATCAAGGGTAGGGATTTGTGTGGGTGCATGGTCACATGTCAATAATGTGACACGCAAATTAAGGCAAAGAATGGTGGATTGGGAAACAAGATGGTTTTGCCTATGAGTTTTTTTTACCCATTGCATTTGCTAGGGTTTTTGTCATTTTTGGCAATGAGTCTTTTACTTCTTGGTGAGTCTTGATCATCATAATTAATTATGCTAAAATACATGGAAGACAGATTCTTGAAGGTCTCTTGATGAAAAGATTGGATCTTGAAGCATTTCTTGAAGTTCTTGAAAAAATTGCGCAAAAAGGACGGAATCTTAGGGGCTTGTTTTTGCGATTTTTTCCAAGTACTTGGGCAGCAAGGATTCTTGTAATTTTTAGCTTAAAATCTGATGATTTATTGTTGTTAATTAGTTATTGGGATAAGTTGTTAGGATATTTTCTTGATTTGGTAGTTACTTATATAGAGTTTGTTAGACAAGATAAGATCAAGTGCAAGTTGCATGATGAGGTGGCATGCTTATCTTTATCTTGTTGTGTGTGTGTGTGTGTGTGTTGTAAGGGACGAAATTCCTAGTCTTAGGTGTAGTTATTTGGTCTATTTTAGTTAGGATTTTGTTGTTGATTATACCTATAAATAATCTCAACATTAGGATGTAATTAATTTAAGTTGGAGTTGAATAAAAAAAAGTTGTTTGCTTACTTGAAAACAAAAATCCGAAATTTAAGAGTTGGTGATTAAATTCATTATACTCTTGTGATTTAATTAGTTTCTTTGAGGGTGCTTAGGATTTAATCAAAGAACTAATTGATCAACCTAAAATCAAGAATCTTGGTGGCTTGGTCTTTACAATTTCGAAATTTTAGTCTAAACCCTTGTGAGTTTTTGTTTACACGAAAATTCACATCAAATTTGGTGCTTTGGTTGAGAGGTCTTTTATACTCAAGTGCTCATCAATTTATTAATTAAAACACTTGAAGCAACATTGATATGGCAAGTGGTGGTGACGAAGTTCTTGCAACTTTTGAAAAAGGATTGTCCTTAGAACAAGCCAGAGAACTCCGAAGGGACAATGAAATTAGAGAACTGCGAACCATGTTGGAAGAAGTGATGAATCTTGTATCAAGCAGTTCGAAAAACAAGAAAAAGGGTCACGCAATTGATGAATGTGACGCAAGTTCAAGTGATGACAATACCAGTAGGAGTGCACGCAAGCCTAGGCATGAATATGACACTAGTTCTAGTGAAGAAGATGACCGAAACAGGCATAGGAGGCGTGAAAAACAAAGGGATGATGATCGTAGCTTAAAGTTGGACGTTCCTGAGTTCAACGGAAGTTTAGATCTCGAAATTTTCCTTGATTGGGTAAGGAGAACCGAAAGGATTTTTAACTACAAGGAGTATGATGATCATAAGGCCTTCAGAGTGGCAGAATTAAAACTAACATCTTATGCTAGTTTGTGGTTTGAAGGATTACAAAGAAAACGCAAAAGGAAGGAAGATCGAAAATTTGCTCTTGGCGCATGTGCATAGATTCTATAGCTGTAAACAACATCAAAATCAAGTACAGGTTTCCAATTCCTAGGTTGGACGATCTACTGGAGGAATTATATGGCTCACGGGTGTTTTCCAAGATTGATTTGAGAAGTGGATATCATCAGATACGCATGAGAGAAGGGGATGGATGGAAAACAGCTTTCAAAACTAAATTGAGTCTCTATGAGTGCAGAAACAATGGAGATCATCTGCAACATCAAAGACATGTTTTTGAAACCCCGAGGCAGCAAAAATTGTATGGGAAATTGGAGAAGTGTTACTTCATGGTTAGTAGTGTTACATTCCTAGGGTATGTAGTTTCAAAGGATGGAGTATCAGTATATATGCAGAAATTACATGCACAAATCAGAGCAAGAATTAGAAAAGTGAATGAACAGTACAAGATGCGCGCCAATAAGCACAGGAACCCACACAAATTTCAAAAAGGAGATTTGATTTGGCTACATCTCAGGAAGGAAAGGTTTCCTAACCACAGGAAAAATAAATTGATGCCTAGATGTGATGGGCCATTTAAAATTTTGAAGAAAGTTGGTGATCATGCTTATCAACTTGAACTACCAGGTGAATATGGGGTTCATGCTACTTTTAACATTGATGATTTATCTCCATATATACCTGATGAACAACTTCGAAGTTTGAGGTCAAACTCTTTTGAAGAAGGGGAGGATGATGCAAGCACCAGTGACATTGATAATATTAATGATATCAGTCCAGGAAATGATATTAATGATATCAATGCAATCAACTTTGAAGGTGGTGATGACAAGGGCATGGGTACAACCATAGGTGAAATAATTGCATATGGTGATATAAGCTATATGGTTGCATCAAGGGTAGGGATTTGTGTGGGAGCATGGTCACATGTCAAAAATGTGGCACGCAAATTAAGGCAAAGAATGCTGGATTGGGGAACAAGATGGTTTTTGCCTATGGGTTTTTTCCCATTGCATTTGCTAGGGTTTTTCTCATTTTTGGCATTGAGTCTTTTAATTCTTGGTGAGTCTGGGTCATCATAATTATGCTAAAATACATGGAATACAGATTCTTGAAGGTTTCTTGATTAAAAGATTGGATCTTGAAGCATTTCTTGAAGTTCTTGAAAAAATTACGCAAAAACGAAGGAATCTTGGGGGCGTGTTTTTGTGATTTTTTCCAAGTACTTGGGCAGTAAGGATTCTTGTAATTTTTAGCTTAAAATCTGATAATTATGTTGTGAATTAGTTTTTTGGATAAGTTGTTAGGATATTTTCTTGAATTGGTAGTTAGTTAGAGCTTGTTAGACAAGATAAGATCAAGTGCAAGTTGCATGATGAGGTGGCATGCTTATCTTTATCTTGTTGTGTGTGTGTGTGTGTTGTAAGGGACGAAATTCCTAGTCTTAGGCGTGGTTATTCGGTCTATTTTAGTTAAGATTTTGTTGTTGATTATATCTATAAATAATCTCAACGTTAGGATGTAATTAATTAAAGTTGGAGGTGAATAAAAAAAAAGTTGTTTGTTTACTTGAAAACAAAAATCCGAAATTTAAGAGTTGGTGATTAAATTCCTTATACTCTTGTGATTTAATTAGTAGCTTTGAGGGTGCTTAGGCTTTAATCAAAGGACTAATTGATCAACCTAAAATTAAGAATCTTGGTGTCGTGGTCTTTATAGATTCGAAATTTTAGTCTAAACCCTTGTGAGTTTTTGTTTACACGTAAATTCACATCAATATGTAACACATTTTCAAATAAAAATAATAATATTTATTATTAATTTTATGATGATGATGATGGTGATTTTAATTTCGATGATGATAGCTTTAATAATAGCAAATAATAGTAATAGTAATAGTAATAGTAATAGTAATAGTAATAGTAATAGTAATAGTAATAGTAATAGTAATAGTAATAGTAATAGTAATAGTAATAGTAATAGTAATAGTAATAGTAATAGTAATAGTAATAGTAATAGTAATAGTAATAGTAATAGTAATAGTAATAGTAATAGTAATAGTAATAGTAATAGTAATAGTAATAGTAATAGTAATAGTAATAGTAATAGTAATAGTAATAGTAATAGTAATAGTAATAGTAATAGTAATAGTAATAGTAATATATATGTGTCAATATATCCCACTCATTTCAAAATATAAACTGATGGTAGTCATTCGAAAACATTTTGATTAAAATAATTTAGTTAAAATATCCTTAACAATTGATTTATTCTAAAAAATGAGTCTCAAACTATTTTTAAATGTGTAATAGTCTTAATTAATTTCTCCATCTTCAACCTCGTTGATTACTTGCTTACTTTGCCTAATGGTCACAATCATTATCTTAGTCCTATAAGAATTGAAAAAAAAATTAACAGAAATAGTAGTAATACCCTACAAAGACAAAATAACTTGTAGTGGGTGGGATATCTAGTGCTTGTTTGACTGATTGTTGGTTGATTGAATAGTTTTAATGATAAGATGAATGGTGTACACTAGCAAACTCATGCTAACACACTCACTCTCATATTAATTTATTTAGTAAAAACATAATTTCATTTAACTGATGCTGCTCTTGATTGCTTTTATCTTTACAAGGATGCTCGGTAACTTCTGAATCAACTGACACATCACGGAGTGATTGAGTAATATTAGCAAACGTTTGTGATGGGAGTTGGTGCTTGAACATCTTCATTACTTCTGCTACTATATCTTTCACAATTTGTTCTCTATATGGTTTCAAAAACTCATAATTGCTCTATTGGTTGAAGTTGTCTTATTTTTTCCTTTTATGATTGAACATATTCCCAATTGCTTTTGACTTCTGCAAATATCAATGTTCATAACTTCACCATATTGATAAGATGATATTTGACAGTATTTTACCCCCATCCAGATTGATTTTTAGCTGTAATACAGCTCTTTTGATCCATTTCTACTAACTTTTGCTATTTCGAGTGTTTGTTGTGCTATTTATAAGATTTTACAGGAACAGATGATTCATTGTTGTTTTCTGAGCCTTTTGAAGCACTTGAAGAAGTTAGTGAAGATTTGAAGTCATTTGGGAAGCTTTACTAAGGGTTAGGAGTATTAAAGAAGGAATTAACTGAAGCAATTAAGGAAAACGAGCAAAGAAATCAAGAAATGAAGCAAGGAAGCCACCCGCCTGGGTCGAAGCAGCGCACCCGGGTGAGGGTTGCTCGCCCGCACCCCTCCGGGCGGGCCGCTCCGAAGGTATTTTTTTGCGTGTTTTCTCCTTTTCTAGGCTTTAGTATATATTGTTTTGTACTCCTAAAATCCTAGCTACGTTTTTAATTTGTCACAAACCCTAGTTTAGGACAAAAATTCTCTTGAAAGTGTGGAATACTTTTCAATCATTCAATTCAATAATATTCAGGTTTCATTCAATCTTAATTCTTGTTATGTATTCATGTTTAGTTTTAGTTTTAATTTATGCATTTAGTTTTAGTAGTTTCATGTTTAGATTTAGTTTTATAATTATTGTTAATTTATTTAGTTTAATCATGTTTAGAGTTTTAATTTCTATTATTGATTTAGTTTTTATATTTTCAATTATGAGTGAGTAGTTCCCTTTCTAGGACTAGGGGATCTATGGATTGTTTTTGATGTTTTGTTCATAATTGTTAGTTTGGCTATTAATGTTCTTGAATTCCTATTGTCAACTTTTATTGCTTTCAGTTAAATACTGGCCAGATTTAATTGTTAGTCTGATATTGTTGAAATCGATACCGAGAGGTAAGATTACCACAATTAGATCATAGGGATAATAGGCAAAACGAGTCTAAGTGAGCGAGAGCCGTTTGAGGAGTTTTGAAGGAGACTAGATTCGAGAGAAGTAGTAAACCTTAATTCAAGGAAATTAATAATCTGTTAATCAATTGTGTGCAACTCATTTGTTAATCCATGGTGAACCGATATCCTCTGCTTAG
Organism: Suaeda aralocaspica; assembly: GCA_016808085.1. NCBI lineage: Eukaryota > Viridiplantae > Streptophyta > Magnoliopsida > Caryophyllales > Amaranthaceae > Suaeda > Suaeda aralocaspica. Next base: position 1,290,712 of record PYUH01000285.1, read on the forward strand.
TTATAAATTTATTCCCTTAATCGATTCATTCCTAGTATTAGTTGACTTTTTAGTCATATCCCAATATTCAAAGGTCCATTACGGCAAAGTGACTTTTTAGAATAAGTAGAATTGCTTGCTTCCCTTTGGATACGATCCCTACTTCCATGTCTACATAGTTAGAGTAGTAGGTTATTTTTGATAAGTATACGACTGTCCTTATCAAATTTTGGCGCCGTTGCCGGGGAGACAGTAGTTAATTTCTGCTAGTCGAGTTATTTTGTCCTATATATATTTTTTTTTTTACATTTTATGGTTATCTACAGTTTCGATTTGTGTGCAGGTACTAGATATTGCATGCCAGTTTGGATTGATCCTGAACCAGAACGTTCATTACATAAGCGGAGCTGTAGAAGGAAATGGAGGTTGTGGAGAGTCGTTCTTTCTGAAAGGATACTATCGGAAGTGTCACATGTCTTTTCTGATTTGAGCATTTCTGAGAATTCTGATAGAGAAGAAATGGCAGAGTCACATATTAACGAGAACAACATACCGAATAATGATGCACAGCCACCGCCATCACCGCCGGTCCCGCAACCACGATCTTTGAAGGATTATTTGCAACCCAGTTCTGCAACAGTTAGAGGTGGTTATCGGTTCCCTGATAGTGAGGATCTAAATTTTGAACTGAAGCCAACTCCAGTGAATATGGTGGAAGGAAACAGTTTGCAGGAACATTGATGGAGGATCCAATGTTGCATTTGAATAACTTCCTACAATATTGTGGTACGATTAAGCAAGTTGGTGTCTCTGAGGACTACATTAGAAGAATGATGTTCCCATTCTCACTGAAAGACAAGGCCCGTACTTGGTTGAACAGTCTCAATATGGATAATATTAACTATTAGGAAGAGTTAGCTCTAGCATTTCAAAGGAAGTAATACCCTCCAGAGCGGACTGCAACCCTTCGAAGTAAGATCACGAATTTCAACTAGGAGTCAGATGAAACGCTATATGAAGCATGGGAGAGATTCAAGGATTTATTGAGATTGTGCCCACATCATGGTCTTCAGAAGTGGTTCCTAGTCCAGTCATTTTATAATGGTTTAGGGAATGAGAGTAGGACATTACTAGATCTAGTTGCTAGTGGTCGGTTCATGAACCAAGAGGTTAATGATGCATATGATTTGATCGAAGAAATTGCTTTTCATAACTCACAGTTTGCCAATGCCAGGGGACATTCGAAGAAAGGTGGAAAGCATGTGGTTGATGATAAATATGAGAGTTTAGCTTCATAGATAAATGCCATAAGCCAGAAGCTCGATAAGATTGGTACTACAGCTCCTCCACCATCACATGTAGCTTCAATGGCTGCACTTTCGGGATGCACTAAGCCTTTCTATGATTCCTGTGGTTCATTCGGTCATAGTTCCCGGTCATGTACTAGTTAAGTGGAGCAAGTGTGTGCCTTCGAAGCCTACAAGAAAAACCCATTTTCCAATACATACAATCCAGGTTGGAAGGATAATCCATACTTCTCCTACAATAACAACAATAATGTGCAGACACTAGTACAAAAAATGCATTTTGCTGCGGTTTTTTCCCTGGTAACCGCAGCACTTATAGCAGCAGCAAATGATGAAATTTTATTTGCTGCGGTTATTCAGGTAACCGCAGCAAATAACACACCAGAAATTGGAGGGAAACAACATTATTTGCTGCGGTCACTTATTTGCTGCGGTTTTGTGAATAACCGCAGCAAATAAGCACCCAAAAAAATAATTTTTTTTTTGGCATTTTAAAGCAAAATTAGAAGCTGAAATGTTATACATACATAGAATCAATTATTTTCAATTGAATTACACTTCTATCACAAAAAAAAATACACTTCTATCACAAAAATACATTTGAAATTTAACTTAAACAAGATTGGTGATGGACTTGTTGGTGAGTGATTGGAGAAGTAAAGCATACAGCAGCGCGGTCCGAGAACCAGTAGCAGCAGCATTACAGCAGCGGCACGTACACTAGCAGCAGCAACGCAGTGGCGGGCCATCAGATAAAGAGAAGAGCAAAGAGAGATAAAGAGAAGAGCAAAGAGAGCAACAGAAAAAAAATATGTATAAATCATACCTTAATTCATTCATTCAACCATATCTATACATTCATTCAACCATTCCTATTCTTATTCATTCGTTCAAGCATTACCATTCATGAATAAACCCATTCATTCATTCATGAAATCAATCATAACCTCAATCTCATCTAAATATCTCATTCAAGCATCCATTACTCATTCAACCATTCTTTTGTTCAATCATTCAAGCAAAATTCATTCACAAACATTCATATATTCATCATTCAACTAACATCACAGCAATAGCTACAAGTACAAATCTAATTCATTCATTCAAGCATTCAAGAATAAGAACATATAACTAAAGGTTTGTTCTACTGCCACATGACTAATCGATTATGAACAAATTTTTTATTAATAATAAACAAATCTTATAGAGATTTTTGTATGAAATCTAAAATTTACTTTTTATTTTATTGCAACAATGAAGTTAAGAAAGGGGGAATTAGAGAAACAAGACCACGAAAATAGAACCAAGCGAAACAACTATCACTTGTCAAAGGAATTATTTCTTATGAAAACTTGTAATGACTTCATAAAAACTTACACTCAGTCTCAGTCAGTTACTCACACACTTAGTTGCTCACACAATTACCCTCACTCGGTGACTCACACACTTACTCACACTCAGTCACTCAAACACTCAGTTAAACCAGGAAACTCCCTTTAAAAAATTCAACCAGGATACATCATCACTAAAGCAAATTGCTTCTAATTTGTCAACAGAGTGACTGTTCACACAGCATGCTTGCACCCAAAACATACAATGAGATCTTACTGCAAGACGATACGACAAAAGCAGTATACAGATGTCATAGTAATGTGGGTCTGAATACATACAAACTATTTTGCACACTACGTAACAATTGTATGCATTTTAAAAACCATGTATCTTTTGCTTTTAGTAAGCACATTAGACGCCAAGGAGAAATGCACAGAAATCAAAGCAAAGCCTCAACAAGCAGGGTAGAGGAGGCAAACAAGGAACGAGATGCTTGCAGACAAATCTTTTCAATATATAAAAAAATAAATCAAAGTAACGTTTGACAAATTAATCAGTCAAGTTGTTACCTTCTTTGGCCCTCAGAGAATAAAAATAAAAATAGAAGCTAAATAGAAGGACACTAAGTGCACCAGTCGCATTACATGGACCAAGAAGGCATATTAAAACCCAAATCCAGTTCATTTTGTTTCTTGGATAATACAAAACTAAAAAAAATACAGACAGCAATAAGAATAGAAACATTAAATGCTTAATATATAGTTTTATACCAGCCAAAGATGTACATTCCAAGGCTTTTACCTCCACAAATTAAAGATCAATCAGAATATGTATTAAAAATTTCTTAACCAACTGCTCCGGCTATTTCTTAACCAAAATCACTTCATACTCCTAAAGTAGTCCCCGACATTGCAACAAACCTTAAACATTCCAACAATGCAACAAACCTTAAACAACAATGCAAAAACCCAATTTTTAAACATCATCATTCCAACATAGCCCCCAACAATGCAACAAACCTTAAACAACAACTAAAGTAGTCCAAAAAACCCAGTAACAACTACAGCACCAAATAACGTACTTAAAAATTATAGAAATCATAAAATCTAAAAAAAATGAAATTAAGTACTCACAGGAGATTTGGGGAAAATGTCAGCAATCAACTTCTTGTATCTTTTAACAGGCTGCCTAGACCTTGATCTTAGAGCAGGACAACATATACGCATACTCCCACATGCTGGGAATAATTTCCGGGACATTATCCCCATTTTCCTGCATTTTCCACAAATTCAACATAATTAATTAATTAACTTAAGCAAAACAGGGGAAAAACAAGTTAACAAATTAATAACAAACTTAGAGATTAGAGATTAATACTCAAAACAAACTTAATAACAAGTTAACACAAGTGATATATTCAGGAGAAAAACAGGGGCAAATTAGCAAGAATTATCAAAACCCTAGATTTAAAAAAAATAATTCAAACGCAAAACACAAATCAATTGAAAAAGAGGGAGGACGAGGATAGAAGAGAGATGAGAGAATGAGATGAAGTAACATAAAAGAAACAACACAAAAATCAACAACAATACAGAAATAAAAAAAATACCTTAGAAATCGAAAAAATCTAAAATCGATTTGAAGAATCAAAACCAATCACACTCTAAATTTCTTCCCATTAACTATTACACATGTAGGACGCAATGACACTCTCATACACAAAGATTGGAACTTACACTTATAAAAAAAATATTACTGCAGCTATTTTTACCANTTATTTCCACAAAGTTTAGTGTACCAAAATCAAAAAGACAATATTTCAACAACAATTTGACGAGCCAGTAAAATAATTAAGAAACCCCCATGATTTGGTTTATTTAAGCAAATGGGTTATTAGTAAAGCAAACTAATGTTAACACCTTGATGAGAAAAATTATGTAAAATTGGCAGTAGTATAAGGTAGAGAAAGATGAGAAATTTAAGACCTTGATTTGATAGTTCTTAAATGGTTGTCTTCAATAATAGAAGTTTGGTTGGGTTTTGAATAGCCCAAGTATTCGACGGCAACGACGTTAATGGCGTTTTTCCAGGCGTCATCGCCGTTTTCCTTGTCACTGCTGCTGCTGATTGAGATAGGCGACAAAGAAATACATCAGAAACTTTGGGGTTAGTGAAATAGAGATAAGGTTTAGGGTTAGTGAAAGAAAGACATAAGAGAGATGAGATAGAGAGATCAGAGAAAGGAGTTGAGAGATGAGAGAAGGTTTAGGGTTAGTGTTGTGAGAGACTTAAAAAACTTTGGGCTTATATATCATGCATTATTGGGCCTGCTCTTACAAGGATAGTTATTGAGAGTTTTTATTATATTATTTGCTGCGGTTTCAAAACCGCAGCAAATAGAATAAATAACCGGAGCAAATAATTATTTGCTGTGGTTTTTAAAAATATGCAGCAAATAATTTGATACAATAATACTATTAATAACTATTTGCTACGGTTCTTTAAAAATCTCAAAGAACCGCAACAAATGTGACGTAGAAAATGTGGATTTTTGTACTAGTGAGAATCCTCAGTAAACTATACCACCTCAGCAGGTTCAACAGCAGATGCAGAGATATGTACCACCTCACCCACCAGGTTTCAACAGACCACCATTGCCAGCACCACCATTGTCAGTTCAACCTAGTGGTGAAATTTCAGAGCTGAAGAATATGATGTTGCAGATGCAGAAGAATATGGAGGCAATGCAGGCTCACAATAAGCAACTAGAAACCAGCTAGCTCAGATTGCACAATCTACAGCTCAGAGGCAGCAGGTTCAACTACCTCCTCAACCGAATCCACCAGCTCAGAGAGAGAATTGCAACTCCATCACTACCAGAAGAGGGACCCACTATGAAGGTCCTAAGATTCCCACTGATGATGCTGATTTGGAGACAGGAGTGCAGACCGGCAAGACCAGCAATGTGGTGATTGAGGAGATTGAAGAGCCTTTACCTTCTAAGGAGAAAGATGCCCCGAAGAAGACGGTCTCGATAGCTGACAAGCCAGTTGATGCATTGACACCTCCTAAGTGCCACTACCCTTCCCGCATAGGGTAGACCAAAGTAAGAATGATAATCATTTCCGTAAGTTTCTCGATATTGTCAAAAATTTGCAGGTTACTGTGCCATATACTGACTTGATTACACAGTTACCTATATATACTATGTTCTTAAAAGACATATTGAGCTCAGTAGAGACTGTTACTTTAACTAAGGACTGTAGTGCTATTTTCCAGAATAAGTCTCCACCTAAACTCAAGGTTCCTAGTAGTTTTTTGATATTGTTGCAAAATTGGCCCACTTTTTATGGATAAGGCTTTATGTTATTTAGGGGCCATTGTTAGTGTTATGTCGTTGTCTATCTGTAAGAAATTAGATTTGGGTGCTTTAAAGTTTACTAACATTACCTTGCAGATGGCAGACAAGACTGTTGAATACCCAAAAGGTATTTTGGAGGACGTCCCGGTAAGAGTTGAGAAGTTATTTATTCCCGATGATTTTGTAGTGTTGGATATGGAGGAGGATGCACACATCCCTATTATTTTAGGTAGACCATTCATGAATACTGCAGCTGTTGTCATTGATGTAAAGAATGGTAGTCTAACACTTTTTGTAGGTGATGACAAGGTTACTTTTAACCTTGATAGTGCATTAAAGAGTCCCATGTTAGAGCAATCACATTATAGAATTGATATAACTCAAGAGATTGTTTGTGATGATTTGCCTCGATCCCTTAAAAAGGATCTTTTGGAGGCTATTTTGTGTTTTGATGTGATTTCAGGTGAAGGCAATAAGGAATCAGATGAATTGATTCAAGCCCTTTCAGGAATGCATACCGATTCAGTAAGCAACTGTCAGTTCCTGTAGTTGCCCCAGGATGCTTGTTCAGTGAAGGAGGTAACACAACCTGAGATGAAACCTCTTCCCTCTAATTTGAAATATGCATTTTTAGACAAAAAAGAGCTATATCCTGTTATTGCTAGTGCTTCACTTGCCGATAGTTAACTTGAAAAATTGTTATCTGTGCTTAAATGTCATAAAAAGGCTATTGGTTACACTATTGATGACTTAACTAGTATTAGTCCTGATTTTTGCATGCATCGTATTCATTTAGAGGATGGTTATAAACCATGAATACAGGATCAGCGTCGTTTGAATCCTAACATGCAAGAAGTTGTTAAGAAAGAGGTTATTAAATTGCTTGATGCAGGTATTATTTATTCTGCTCCTGATTCTAGATGGGTCAGTCCAGTTCAGGTAGTACCTAAGAAAGGTGGGACCGCTGTTGTGCGAAATGATAAAAATGAACTAATTCCTACTAGAGTTGTCACAGGTTGGCGTATGTGTATCGATTATAGGAAACTGAACACTACAACTAAAAAGGATCACTTTCCCCTCCCCTTCATTGATCAAATGTTAGAAAGACTAGCTACGCATAAGTATTTTTGCTATTTAGATAGTTATTTGGGATTCTTCTAAATCCCTATTCATCTAGATGATAGAGAAAAGACTACTTTTACATGTCCTTATGGTACTTTTGCATATCGTAGAATGCCCTTTGGTTTATGTAATGCCCCTGCTACCTTTCAATGTTGTATGATGAGTATATTTTCTGATTACATTAAATCAATCATGGAAGTTTTTATAGATGATTTTAGTGTCTATGGAACTTCATTTGATGTGTGTTTAGAAAATCTAACCAAAGTGCTTACGAGATATGAAGAGGTCGGCTTAGTGTTGAATTGGGAAACGTGCCATTTTATGGTCACTGCAAGTGTTGTGCTTAGACATTTAATCTCCGAACGAGGTATTGAGGACGATAAAGCAAAGATTCTGGTAATAGAACAACCTCCCCCTCCTGTGAATGTCAGAGGGGTAAGAAGCTTTTTGGTTATTGCAGTTTTTTATAGCAGGTTTATTGATGTGGATTTTAAGTGGTACCCTCAATATCACTCAAAACTCACAATTTTTGCCAATTAAATCTCCACTCCTGGACTAATTTAATTGAAGACTAATCAATCAATAAACTCCTGTAATTAATTAACTAGGATCTAAATTTGTTTATCACTCTTGACCACAAACTTATGAAGAAAATCGAACAAAGTTTAATCACTAAACTTGTGCAATTTTTCGAAAAATTATTCTATTGAAAATTCAATGTGTAAAACTTATGTATTTTAAAAGGAATTCTCAAGCTATTTATATAACAACCTAAGAATAAGTCCTAAAAATTTTCTGAGACCCTTAGTCTCCTAAAACACGCACAAACAAGCTGAAATTTAGCATACAAGAGTCAAAGATGACTCACAAGATATGAATGCCACATCATCACTGCATCTTGACCTTATCTTGCTTAACAAACTCTAACAACTTATCTAATGAAGAAATTATCCTAACAACTTAACTAAATAATTAATAAACAAGATAATTATCAGAATTTACACTTCAAATCACGAAATAACTTGTTGCCCAAGATTGCCAAAAATCGTCGAAAATTCCGCCACCTATTTTCGTCCATTTTTGCGCAACTTTTCAAGATTCTTCAAGAACATCAAGAAATGCTTCAAGATCCAATATTATAATCAAGAAACCTTCAAGAATCTATCCTCCATGTATTTTAGCATAATTATGATGATCAAGACTCCACAAGAAATAAAAACAATGATGTCCAAAATGAGAAAACCCTATCAAGTGAATTGGGAAAAACTCATGGACCAAACCAACTTGTTCCCTGTAACCACCACTTTGATCCATCATGTGAGTGCATTAATAATAATTCATAGCTTATTTAATGACTCACTCCACCAGTGACAAAGTATTAATGATCAATAGCCAATAGTGTTGGCTAGGAAGCCACCACCATCACTAGTCTCCACTGTGTCAGCCATATTCATTGTCACCCATACCTGTGATTTATCCTTAACCAAACCAATGGGATTTATTATTAGGCTAATTGGCTCATCCAATATTGGTGTATCATAGGATATCTCACTTGTACTAAAATTCACATCAATCTCCCCTAGTTGAAGAGTATTTGCCCTCAAATTCACATCATCATAGTATGGCGAGAGATCCCCAATACTGAAAGTAGCACTCACATTACAATACTCATCAGGCAAATCAATTTTATAGGCACTATGACCATATGCACCAATCACTTAAAAAGTTCCGTCATCTCTAGGCATCAATTTATTCTTTCGTTTATGAGGAAAACGTTCTTTTCTGAGATGAATCCATACCAAATCACCAGGTTTGAAAACATGTTGAGTTCTGTTCTTGTTAGACCGTCTTCTGTAGATCTCATTCATCTTAGAAATCTTCTTTTTCACTGCTTCACACGTTTTATTGAAGACTTCCACTCTCTTTTGTGCATCTACATGGATTTCGTCCCTAGCTAAGGGAATCAGATCAATGGGCATATATATTGATTGATTCTATACACAATCTCGAATGGGGAATGTCCTGTGGTGGATGAAATAGCTCTGTTATAAGTAAATTCAGCATGGCTGAGGCGCACATCCCAATCCTTATGTGTTTTACTTTCTAGCCCACGCAACAAAGTGCCCAAAGTTCTGTTTGTGACTTTAGTCTGCCCATCTGTTTAAGGGTGATTAGAAGTACTAAAAAGCAGCTTGTTACCAACCATCTTCCACAAACACATCCTAAAGTGACTCAAAATTTTTGAATCCTTGTCACTCACCACACTTCTTGGAATCCATGCAGCTTCACTATCTCCTTAAAGTATAGATCAGCAACATGTTGAGCATCATCAGTTTTATTCATGGCCACAAAATGCGCCATTTTTGAGAATCTGTCAACCACTGCCATTATCGAATCACGTCCCCTTTATGTTCTTGGCAAGCCAATTATAAAGTCTATACTGACACTATCCCAGGGTGTATTAGGAACTGGTAATGGAGTGTATAACCCTTTGACAAAAGTAGACTTCGCCCTTTGACATGTAGCACACTTGGAAATGATTGATTGAATATCACCCAACATTGTAGGCCAATAGAAATATTAACTCACCATATCATAAGTCTTATGAATTCCAAAATGTCCAGCAAGTGAGCCACTATGAGCCTCCCTTATCAGTAATTCATGAACTCCACTCTTAGGAATCCACAGTTTGTTGTTCCTTAATAAGAAACCATCCAGAATTGTGTAGTTCCTTGAGGGGTGTTGGTATTCTGCAGCTAAATCCGAATCACTGACATATAATTCTTTCATGTGCTCAAATCCAAAGACTCTAGTACCAACCATGGCAAGCAGATATGATCTCCTTGATAATGCATCAGCTACCACATTATTCTTGCCTTCTTTGTACCTGGATGAAAAAGTGAAAGATTGGAGAACGGAAAATCCACCCACTTGGCATGTATATGGTTGAGTTTCTGTTGAGCATTGATATACTTAAAGGCTTCATGATCTGAATGTGGAATAAAGGGTTTTGGGCGCAAATAATGAGACCAATGATCCAGTGCTCGAACAATGGCGTAAAATTCACGATCATTATTGGAGTAGTTCAATTCGGCGCCACTCAGCTTCTCACTGAAGTATGAAACAGGCTTCCTTTCCTGAATTATTACTGCTCCAATGCCCACAGCACTAGCATCACATTCAACCTCAAATAACTTATCAAAATCAGGCAACACCAGGATTAGTGCATTACAAAGTCTCTTTTTCACCTCATCAAAGGCTTCATGTGCTCGTTGGTTCCATTTCAATTCTCCCTAGCTTCTTCATCAATTCAGTAATAGGAGCCATGATAGTAGAGAAATTTTGAATAAACCTTCTTTAAAAGGAAGCTAGGCCATGAAAACTGCTGACTTCATGAACATTAGTAGGTACCTTCGAAGTTTTAACAGCTTCAACTTTGGATGGGTCCACCATAATACCTGCGCCACTAACAATGTATCCCAGGAAAACAATCTCTTCCTGCAAAAAGCCACACTTTTCTAGTTTCCCATATAGTTTCTGCTCGCGTAAGTTACTAAACAATTGTCTCAGATGGTCTAGGTGTTCATGAATATCTTTGCTATAAACAAGAATATCATCCAAATAAACAACAATAAACTTGTTCAAAAACGACCTCAATACCTCATTCATCAACCTCATGAAAGAACTTGGTGCATTGCATAGACCAAAAGGCATCACCAACCACTCATATAGACCCTGTTAGTCTTAAAAGCAGTTCTCCCTTCATCCCCTTCACGAATTTTGCTAATTATATTGTAGGTGGTGTTTTGCCCCCTAACCTCTCATCACATCAAAGGAAGCGGTTCCTTCACAATGTCAAACGGTATTTTTGGGATGACCCGAATTTGTTTCGGGAATGTGCTGATGGATTATACAGATGATGTGTGCCTGATTGGGAGTTTTATGGAATTCTGAGCCACTGCGACTCATCACCTTATGGAGGACATGCATGTCCTTCCAAGACAGTGTTTAAGGTATTTTTTGTCTGGTTTTTATTGGCCTACATTATTGAAGGATGCTAAAGATTTTGTCATATCATGTGATTCGTGCCAAAGAACAGGTAACATCTCCAAACGGCATGAAATTCCTCAAACAAGTATCTTAGAAGTCGAAATATTTGATGTTTGGGGTATTGACTATATGGGTCCCTTTCCTTCTTCTAATAGCAATCGCTACATATTAGTTGCTGTGGATTATGTTTCTAAATGGGCGGAAGCTCTTGCTACCCCCCATTGTGATTCTAACACCGTGTTGAGATTATTTAAGCAGGTTATTTCCCTAGGTTCGTAGTCCCTAGAGCTATCATCAGTGATGGGGGAACACATTTCCATGAGAAGCAGCTAGATAAGCTGCTGGAGAAGTACGGTGTCTACCACAGAACAGGATTGGCATAGCATCCACAAACCAGTGGTCAAGTGGAAGTCTCCAATCGAGAAATTGAAGCTATCCTGGAGAAAACGGTTGCAAAGTCAAGGAAAGGTTGGATTAGCTAGCTGCATGATGCATTATGGGCATATAGAATGACCTTCGAGACACCTATCGGTACATCTCCTTAACGATTAGTGTACGGGAAAGCGTGCCATTTTCCAGTTGAGTTAGAGTACAAGGCCTACTGGGCAGTAAAGGAGCTCAACATGGATGCCAAGCTTGCAGGTGAGAAGCGATTACTTCAATTAAATGAGCTGGATGAGTTTTGAGTGGGAGCCTAAGATAGTGCTTAGATCTACAAGGAGAAGACTAAGAAATGGCACGATAAGCGAATTATAAGAAGGGAGTTCGTAGCAGGTGATTAGGCCTTGCTATTCAACTCTAGATTGAAGCTTTTTCTTGGAAAGTTGAGGTCTAGGTGGAGCAGTCCTTTCATTGTCGCCACGGTTAGCAAGTACGGATTTGTGGAGGTTCAGAACTATAAAGGGGAGTGAATTAAGGTTAATGGACACCGCCTCAAGCACTACTATGAAGGTGATGTTGTTGGCCTGGTTGAGGAAATAATTTTCCGAAACCCACACCCTCTATGAGCTATGAGGTAACATGGTCAAGCTAATGACCTTAAACAAGCGCTTTGCTGAAGGCAACCTGTAGTTAGTTTAGTTTTTAGTAGCTTTTTCTTTATTTATTTTCATAGTTTAGTACTAACGAATTTTTCCTAGTGTTTTGGGTGTGATTATAGGTGCAATTCAAGTGAAAAGGGCGAAAAAGGGCAAGAAACGCACGGAAGGCCGCTCGCCTGAGTGGGTCCGGGTGAACAACCGACCTCTAGGCGTGTGGCATAGGGTCCGGGCACACAACGTATTTTGGGACACTTAGAAATTTTTGGCAAAATTTGGAAAAATTGACCCCCGGGCGGAAAGACGCCCGCCGGGCGTGTGGCGTTCGGTCCGGGCGCGCATCAGCTTTTCCCATACTTAGTTTTTTTTTTTTTTGCAAATATTTCAGACCAGAGCCATTCGCCCAGGTACCCCGGCGAGCAACAAACCCTCCAGGCGGGTGGCACTCGCTCTGGGCGCCCGGGGCAGCCCCTCCCTCACGCGTCGTCCTCTTCTTCTTCCTTCTTCCTTTTTCTTTCTTCTTCTTCCTTCCTCCTTCTCTCACATCTCATTATCTTATCCCCTCTTTCTCTCTCTAAAATTCAAATCTCCATTAATCCTGTTCTTATTGTAACTTCTCTCTACTATATCTCCTTTTCAACTCACCCAAATTCACTCAAATTTTCACCAAACTTCATATTTTTCTACCCTGTTCTAGATCCCCACAACAAATCTCACTAAAACTCACATCACTCAATTCCTCACTTATTTTACTACTCCTTCAATGGCGCCAAAGAGGCAAAGGGTTGGAACTAGCTCAAGGAATGAACCACAAGGATTCGGGCGAGATTCTACCTACGGGTTAGTTGCTTTCTGTTCACAAGAACAAAAGATACGTTTCAAAAAGTTAAAATTAAGGCATGTTACCCCTACCCGTTTTCTGGACCATCAATTGCTACATGCTTTAGGAGTATATAATGAAACTGAGGAACTGTTTAAGTCTATGGGTATGCACGGGTTTTTTTACTATGGATGCTCCGACTTACCCCGACATAACTTACAAGTTTATGGATCTTTGAGATTGACCGATCAAACCCCAAAGCACATGTTAGAGGTGTTAGTTTTAGGATGTTCAATGTCGATCGGTATGAAACAATCGAAGACTTTGGGACTATCTTTGATTTAGCCAGTTGGGGGCATGCTAGACCCCTAAAGGGCTTTGATAATATTGTATGATGGTTTTCTTTGTCAGGTGTGCAATTGACTAACTGACAACATGCCAAGGCTAACCTGATCCACTAGCCCTTTGCTAGGATGACTCACCGTTTCCTTGCAGGGACGATATTCGGTCCGTATGAACAGCATGAGGTTCATACCAGAGAAATGTGGTGCCTAGTGATGTAACTTTTGTTATAAACAAACGCCACTCACACAAGATAAACTAGAACACAAATTTGATAAAGCGACGCACCACAAATTCGAAGTTCTAGGTCGAATAATTCTTAGAATTTGATTAAAGCAAAGCACCCTCAAATCCTAAAACTATCCTCACGTGAGATAAAGCTCAATAGCACCACTCACTCGTCGAATTTCTCACAAAGAAATCCTCGCAAAATTGTTTTGACGCAAAACAATGAAAACGAAAAACAATGTGTTTTTTTTTTTTTCAATCCAAATCTGTCTTTCTTGAGGTGTTTTACATGATATTTATAGCTAAATGTGTTGTCCAGCATGTGAATATCCTAAAACAAGTCCTAACTACCCTAGGATTAAGGAACAAGAAAACTAAAATTAGGAAAACAAAATCCTACTCAAATCCGGCAAACAAGCTTGCGCACCAAGGCTTGTAGTCCGAATTTTGTCCTAAATACTAACTATTTTAGGAAACAAATCTAAGGACAATATTAACAACAAACCAACTAAAGTTGACCAAGTCAAACAACATGGAAAACACGGAAAAACAACGTTGACCAAAACTCCCCAAAAATCCCGTAATAAAACCCGCCATAGAGCATGCTTGTTTTCCTTGATTTTTGATGGACTTCCATTTTCAAGAACTTCAAGAAACCTTTCGAGCTTCAATCTTTTTTCAAGAAACCTCCATTTTCGTGTTCCCCATGCTTGATTCCATCAACCATGATCCATAGACTTACTAAGAAAATCACAAAACACCATATGGGAAAACCCTATCAAGTGAAGTGGGAAGAAAACCCATATAGCTCAACATTTCTAAACTACTAGCTATCCTTGTGAGTAAGCTTGTGCATGCCACCATGCACACGTAAAAACTTACCTTAGACAACCCCAAGAGTCTCGTGTCTCCATAAGCCACTAGTTCTCCCATGGTTGCATCTTGCTTTGCACCTTCTATCAAACCGTCGAAGTTTTGTTCGTTGGCATTCGTATCACCTAGGGAGGCACTTGGTAAAACACTCTTTTCCCTATCGTCTTCTTCTTCCTCACCTGTTTTCTATGCATTTAGATACTCAATGCAAGACTTATGTAGATACAGATCGATTCGGCCAACCAACCATTAACAATATTGTTTTTGGTGGCCTATTAACATATGTTGGCAGGTACTACAAGGCTAACTTTGAGTATGGTAGGACCCTTGCTGTGGGGTCCCGCACTTTGGATGTCCCTTACCTTAGCCAATGTGATTGGCTAAAGTAAAGGGATGGGGGGCGTATTAGATGGTACATAGGACCATCCATGGGAGTTTCTGTTATTCTCCCCAATGCGTCACTGACTGGATTGCTGCCTGATCAGCAATCCTATACTATGCCTTTAGATAGTCGTGGTGCAGGTTCTTCTGCAGGTACCTCGGGACGCGGCGGGCCGAGTTAGTCTCCGCAATTCGTCTCCCAGCAGCCACCCCAGCAGTCACCGATGGACCCTGCCCCATGGCATGTACAGATGAACTAGCTGCAGAACAAGTTCAACAACTTCCAGTTACATCAGCAGCAGTTCATGGATCGGTTCTCTACCTTTGAGCAGGATCACCGTCTTGCCATGTACCCCATTTATGACCACTACGTCTGTACTGGCGTAGGGCCCTCTACTGGCCCTCACCCTTCATGGTATTACTTTAACCCTAGAGAGGGGACCAGTGGAGCAGGGGGAGCAGGTGGTGGGGGTGATGATGATGATGATGATGATGATGATGATGATGGTGGTGATAATGTTGATGATCATGCCAGTGAGGCCACTAACACTTTCCTACCAGGATTCTGACTGAGAGGTGTCCCTTAGTTCCTTCAGCTTGAGGACATTGCTGAGTCCGGCTTGGGGGAGGTACTTTATTGTTTACCTAGTCTAGTTTTTAATGCTTTTTTAGGTTAGTCATATGGTTTGTACTACTTGTTAGAAGTAGGAGTTTACATATGACCAAAAAAATGTACTGCTTTCATAGTTTAGATTTCAGTTTTGCTTATGGTAGTTAGCTTTAGTTGATTGGTTGATTGAATGGTTTGATGAAACTTTGTGAATGGTGACATCCTTGTGCCCCATATTTTATTTAAAAATCACTACTAGATAAAAGTGCATTAGCAACGGTCTATTGCAATGGTTTAATAGTAACCGTTGCAATAGCTTACCTTTTAGCGACGGTTTTATGAAGAACCGTTGCAATAGAGTACCTATGTTAATATCTAACTATGAACCGTTGCAATAACATCACTTGTAGAAACGGTTAGTTAAAACACGATGCAATAGGTGACACTTTTAGCAACTGTTAAACAAAAACCGTCGTCATACCTATGTTAAGCAATATACACCAAGTCACTGATATTTCACTCTCTCAATTTTATTTTTAATTAATTATCCTGTACACCCATTCCTAATCCCTTCAAAGAAACCCACAATACCTAGTAGGCTAGTACCCAGTCAATTGCAATCTCACTATATCATAATTTCGCGTTCGATTTCACTACTCTACCCCAATTTCGCTTTCGATTTCACCACTCAACCCCAATTTCGCTTTCGATTTCACCCTCAACCCCAATTTCGCTTTTGATTTCACCACTCAACCCAATTTCACTCAAAAGAAACATACAAATCTTATTGTGGCATTCTGCCAAATATTAACTCAACTTCATTTAAATTTGTGGGTATACATGATGTCAAACAATAGATCAATTCAATTTGCGCATAGGTGAAACTGTTGATTTACCAAATATGAGCTTGAACTTCGAATTTTATATTATGATAGTCAGTAAATCAGGCAAGCCGTTGGAAGTTCCATAGGGTGATTGTTTCTTCCTCACTTTATTTTTTTATGAGTTTAAACTTATTGACTGTTATCTCTTTTTTATTTTCATTGTTTTCACTTTAATTGTTGGTCGAGTTTTCGTAAATTGAATTAGGGTTTCTATTTTGATTGTAAATTGGATTAGTTATTCATATTTTTGTCTGAATAAGTAGATCGAGATATGGGCAAATTGGGTAAACTCCAATAATGATTAAAAATTCATATGCAATTAGTGGATTACATGCACTAGATTGAATTTTGGTTATGAATTATGTAGTCTTCTAAAATGGCGTCTCACTCAATCACTTTTGATATGGATTGTAAATGCTCTTACATGCAGTATCTTCAGTGTTTCAATGCTTTCAATTCGATTTCCTTGAACTATTCGTTTTTATATCTAATTATAAATTTTGGTTTCTATATGATTTCAATGCCTTGTAATTTTTGCTTTCAAATTGATAGTTTGTATGGATTGCTTGAAGGTTTTCAGATTGGCCTTATATTTCTTTCTTATTTAGTATTCATATTGGCTTTTTATTTAGTTTTCCCAAAATATAACCTGTTAAGTACTTATCTTATACATTGAACCAAATTACACTAGTACAAAAATCCACTTTTGCTGCGGTTTTTTTAGGGGTATCTGCTGCGGTTTTTAACTGCAACACTTGGAGCAGCAGCAATAAACCAACATATTATTTGCTGCGGTTATTCACAAAACCGCAACAAATACGCACCCAAAAAAATAATTTTTTTTTTGCATTTTAAAGCAAAATTAGAAGCTGAAATGTTATACATACATAGAATCAATTATTTTCAATATAATTACACTTCTATCACAAAAAAATACACTTCTATCACAAAAATACATTTGAAATTTAACTTAAACAAGATTCATTACTTGATTAGAGAACAAAGACAGGACTGAAATAATAATTAGAGAATAATTGAACAACAGCATAAAACAGCTTGGTTGAAAAAAATTACTAAGTAAAATTAACTTACATTTGTCTGCCACATAGACAGAGCAACTAATTATAAGCTTCCATGACAATGGCAACAATCTTTAAGTGCCCATATCGCATTTCTCTGAAGAATCTCTCTTCACGTTGTTTTGTAATCTACAATGGTAACACAGTCCTGACCTCGGCAATGGTTGATACAGTTGGTGAATGCAGTTTTCGTCATATTCCACAGGTTCAATCCATGTAGCTTGACATTCAAATGTTAGCCCATGTTCTCCAACCTTTAATCTTGTTTAAGCACAAAACTTGTTTTCAAAGCACTATATCATGGCTGATTGGTGGGAAAATTATTCAGATAATTTTACACATCACAGAATATGTTTATGAGGCCGGATATTTTATTTAGATGGTTTATACTAGTGAACTGATGTTGGCAGAAGTGAGTCATAATTACTGTTATCTCAGATATGAACACAAAGGTCTGATTTCGGGACTAGACTTAAAATAACATACCTCTTAAAACACCATTGTGTGGCTGTTTCATGTTAAGAAAGTTTTATTAACTACAAAAAATCTCCGAGATGAAACTAAGAATCCGGATGGCAGTATACATACAGATGTCATAGTAATGTGGGTCTGAACACATACAAACTATCTTGCGCACTACGTAACATATTGTATGCATTTTAAATACCATGTATCTTTTGCTTTTAGTAAGCACATTAGACGCTCAAGGAGAAATGCATAGAAATCAAAGCAAAGCCTCAACAAGTAGGGTAGAGGAAGCAAACAAGGAACGAGATGCTTGCAGACAAATCTTTTCAATATATAAAAAAATAAATCAAAGTAACGTTTGACAAATTACAGTCAAGGTGTTACCTTCTTTGGCCCTCAGAGAATAAAAATAAAAATAGAAGCTAAACAGAAGGACACAAAGTGCACCAGTCGCATTACATGGACCAAGACGGCATATTAAAACCCAAATCCAGTTCATTTTGTTTCTTGGATAATACAAAACTAAGTAAAATACAGACAGCAATCAGAATAGAAACATCAAACGCTTAATATATAGTTTTATACCAGCCAAAGATGTACATTCCAAGGCTTTTAACTCCACAAAGATCAATCAAAATATGTATTAAAAATTTCTTAACCAACTGCTCCGGCTATTTCTTAACCAAAATCACTTCATACTCCTAAAGTAGTCCCCAACAATGCAACAAACCTTAAACATTCCAACAATGCAACAAACCTTAAACAACAATGCAAAAACCCGATTTTTAAACATCGTCATTCCAACATAGCCCCCAACAATGCAACAAACCTTAAAAAACAACTAAAGTTGTCCAAAAAACCCAGTAACAACTACATCACCAAATAATGTACTTAAAAATTATAGAAATCATAAAATCTAAAACATATGAAATTAAGTACTCACAGGAGATTTGGGGAAAATGTCAGCAATCAACTTCTTGTATCTTTTAACAGGTTGCCTAGACCTTGATCTTAGAGCAAGACAACATATACACATACTCCCACATGTTGGGAATAATTTCCGGGATATTATCCCCATTTTCCTGCATTTTCCATAAATTCAACATAATTAATTAATTAACTTAAGCAAAACAGGGGAAAACCAAGTTAACAAGTTAATAAAAAACTTAGAGATTAGAGATTAATACTCAAAACAAACTTAATAAAAAGTTAACACAAGTGATATATTCAGAGGAAAAACAGGGGCAAATTAGCAACAATTATCAAAACCCTAGATTTAAAAAAAATTCAAAACACAAAACACAAATCAATTGAAAAAGAGGGAGGACGAGGATAGAAGAGAGATGAGAGAATAAGATGAAGTAACATAAAAGAAACAACACAACAATCAACAACAAATCAGAAATCAAAAAAATACCTTAGAAATCGAAAAAATCTAAAATCGATTTGAAGAATCAAATCCAATCACACTCTAAATTTCTTCCCATTAACTATTACACATGTAGGACGCAATGACACTCTCATACACTTTCCCTTGGTCATCTAGGATGTACTGCGACTGATTTGGCGATTTAAGACTGTTTAATTCACATAGATAGAGCAAAATTTCGGATGTAAACAATAACATTCGAAAATTTCCTTCAAAGGTCCATGTCAAATTGCCAAGTCCTAGAGGTCAAGAACCCTCCTTTAAGGTTCAAAACTTCAAATAAACAAAATAAACCTAAGACAAGTGAAAATTTCTCGGCACTACAATCAAAACTACCATGAAGATTTCTTAAAGGTTTACAAGTTAGTTTAGAGCAATCTTGGAAGAATTTCCATTACAATTAACAATCTTATGAACTTCCAACGACAAATCATCCTACAATATGATTGGTCCAATTTGAAATTATTAACTAGTGCAATAGGCTTTCAGCAATATGATAAAATAATATACGGAGTAAAACACAAATGCAATTTTGCACAAAGTGTAGTGTACCAAAATCAAAAAGACAATATTTCAACAACAAATTAACGAGCCAGTAAAATAAGAAACCCCCATGATTTGGTTTATTTAAGCAAATGGGTTATTAGTAAAGCAAACTAATGTTAACACGATACAAAAATTATCTAAAATTGGCAGTAGTATAAGGTAGAGAAAGATGAGAAATTTAAGACCTTGATTTGATAGTTCTTAAATGGTTGTCTTCAACAATAGAAGCTTGGTTGGGTTTTGAACAGCCCAAGTATTCGGCAGCAATGACGTTAATGGCGGTTTTCTAGGCGTCATCGTCGTCTTCCTTGTCACTGCTGCTGCTGATTGAGATAGGCGACAAAGAAAGACATTAAAACTTTGGGGTAAGGGAAATAGAGATAAGGTTAGGGTTAGTGAAAGAAAGACATAAGAGAGATGAGATAGAGAGATCAGAGAAAGGAGTTGAGAGATGAGATAGAGAAATCAGAGAAAGGAGTTGAGAGGTGAGAGAAGGTTTAGGGTTAGTGTTGTGAGAGACTTAAAAAACTTTGGTCTTATATATCATGCATTATTGGGCCTGCTCTTACAAGGATAGTTATTGAGCGTTTTTATTATTTTATTTTCTACGGTTTCAAAACCGCACCAAATAGAATAAATAATCGAAGCAAATAATTATTTGCTGCGGTTTTTAAAAATATGAAGCAAATAATTTGATACAATAATACTATTAATGACTATTTGCTGCGGTTCTTTTAAAATCTCAAAG
The DNA here is from genome assembly GCA_016808085.1 of Suaeda aralocaspica. Classification (NCBI taxonomy): domain Eukaryota; kingdom Viridiplantae; phylum Streptophyta; class Magnoliopsida; order Caryophyllales; family Amaranthaceae; genus Suaeda; species Suaeda aralocaspica. Next base: position 1,311,308 of record PYUH01000285.1, read on the forward strand.
AACTGCAGCAAATGTGACGCAGCAAATGTGGATTTTTGTACTAGTGTTAGCTTACATAAATTAAGGTTACTCAAACTTTTCATTTCACCTCAAAATACTATTTTTAAACAAAAATTATGCATTTGTTTTTTCAAAAAAAAATTTGTCATGTTTGAAATTTGGACATTTACCGGTCTCGGACGTTATGGCAGAGTCCAAGTTACACACAATTACATAAATTAGTCTCATAAGTTTTATGGAGTATACCTTGATATAACACTTAAGAATACTAGTTCTACCAATTTAGTATTTGTCTTTTAATGATATCTAATATAGAAACTATTTCCTTTTTGTGTACTTGTGTGTTGACCCTAGGGGTTTTGATGGTGACAAACACATACTACTAATAGGTTACTTGTTTGATGTCAAGATAAACATATATTAGTAGCCGTTGTACCAATAGAAGAACTTGTCTCAAGTTCAGATGTCTCAAATACGTATTGAAATAATCAATACGTAACTCAGAAGGTTTATACACTTGAGAATATTCAGAGAATATATGACAACAAGACTTCAAAGTATATTTTGAGAAGATATGGAAGATATATTCTAAGAAGATACCATAAAAGATCTTTGAATATATTTGGAAAAGATATACACAAGATTATGGTAACAAATCTATGAAGAAAAGAAGATTGTGAATTTAGATGGAGAATGGATCTAAATTCACTTTATGAAGAATATTCACCAAGATATAGGTGAAGATATGAAGCGTGAAAACAAGGAAGGAAATCAGAGAAACCCTACTTGTAACTTCACTATAAATACTGAAGATCAGAAGAGAAGTAATTCAACCAAGACTTACGCACTTCATTGGAAGCATACAAGACTAGGTACAAGAGTCAGTTGTACTAGGATTGTGTTCAACTTGTATGAGTCTGTAATCTTGAGTTCAGGGAAAGGAGAGTGATTTGAGTGAATCACTTGTAAAGAGAAAGAGAAAGAGAAGAACTCGTTCAGGGGAACAAGTTCAAGGGAATAAGTACTGAGTTGTANTGAGAAGTATTGAGTTGTACTTAGAGAATAGAGAAGTATTGAGTTGTACTTAGAGAATAGAGAAGTACTGAGTTGTACTTAGAGAATAGAGAAGGTTGGCCAAGCCACCAAGAGAGAAAGAGAAAGAGAAGAACTTGTTCAGGGGGAACTAGTTCAGGGAGAACAAGTACTGAGTGGTACTTAGAGAAGTCCGTACTAACTAGAATTGTAACAGAGTCGTTGGCCCTAGTAAGTAAAAAGAGAATTGAGTCAAAATCCCTAGTGGTCGAGGTTTTTTCCTTCCTATTGGGCCTAGGAAAGGTTTCCTCGCTAAAATCGCGTGTTCTCTACTTGTCTCTCACTCTCTCTATACTTGTCTCTACTTTACTTGTCTCTAGTTTAATTAATATTGTTTGTCAAAACTAACATTGTGGTATACAAAAAAATTGTCTCAGGCAACTCTTCCTCCCTTGAAATGATTTGGTAAATTGTCCATTCCACTATACAGGTGTATATGCTTGCTCACAAGAATTACTAAGCTTGTCCAATTTTGTTGTTGAATTGGGATATCTCCATTATTGAAGAGTTGCTTAGATTTTACTAACTAATTGTTTTGTGTTTGATGATTTACTTAACCCTTTTTGCTGAACTAACTAATAAAATCATCATATATCTGCTTGCTACCCTTGAGAACCATTTTTGCTACCTTTATAGAATATATAAAGCATGATTTACTAGTATTAGTCATATTGTTGCATTTGAATGCACAAAATGGCAATTGGTAGATGAATTATTTTCATTTGAACGAGATAGTAAGAGAATAATTAATTTTGAGTAGTCTCCTTTGATGGTTAGTGTTGCTAAGTCCTTTCATGCTCCTATCAAGACAAATTACTAGCCAAATCCTTATGATTGTCCTACTTAATTTCTTTCTTTATTTTTTTTCTTTGTACTACTACGTTTTTTTGTCTGTATCTTTTCATTAGCAATTTAGCATTGGTTGCGTAGTTTTCATAATTATTTGATTCACTTCCTTTGCTTGTTATTTGTAGGAGTACATATTGGACCGGATCGATAGAATTTTGTCTTTATGGTAAGTTGGTAATTGATAGGCATTGTTTTAGTTTGAGTCTTATTGTCATTATGATGCCTAGTTTCTTATCGATTTTTCTAGCACAATAATTAGCTTTTGTTCAAAAATTATTTTGATTGAATTATAAGGAGTATATATGTATATGTATGATTCACAGATTGAAGTAGAATAATTAAATATGTCAGGTTGATGCATGTACCTATTAACTACTCCGAAAGAGCTTTGAATTTAGGAAAGTAACATTGTTATTTCCTTGCTTTACACCATAGACTATATATAGAATTATAGTTCGTAGATCGGACATCAACCTTAGTTCCTCTTTCATCATATAATACTCTCTTCATATTTATAACCTACCTTTTTACTTTGGTTTCCCCCAAACTTAAAAATATTTATAACCTACCTTTTTAATGTGGTTTCCCCCAAATCTGTCATTAATTATCCTGCTGGGACATAGCCTTATGAAACACACTTTTATTTTCTATCGTTGTTCATAAGTAGGTTTGAATTTATTTTCTTGAATTAAAAGTTATTTTAGAGGAATTACCTTGCATTGTTTATACATATCTACAGCTTTTATGTAAGATTTGGTGGTTGCTAGAGCTCATAAACACAGGATGTTATGGGGATAAGCTATGGGGCATACAAGCAGTTTGTTATAATTCATTTAACGCTGAGGGTTGTCCTATCTATACTCGTATAATCTTTTTTGAGGAAAACAGGTAAAGAGTAATCCTATCTTCACTCATACAATCTATTTGAGAAAATCACATAAGGGGATTGTATTAAAAAAAATCCCCATTTTCACTTTTAATTTCCATGAAACTATCAGAACATGATTCTCTGTTTATCTTTTCTTTTTTAGTTTTAATTTTTAGTTATGAAAACGAAAAAGCTTTGTCTTACATTAGCTTAGCTTCTATATGTACTCTATTTAGTGGATATCATCCTAAGAGCTTGGAATGTGTACATGTACACTACAATTATCCATCAAGTTTAGATTAATAATAATAAATTATTGTTTATTTATTTATTATTTATTTTTCTTGTGTTCATAATTTATTATTATTATTATTATTATTATTATTATTATTATTATTATTATTATTATTATTATTATTATTATTATTATTATTATTATTATTATTATTATTATTAACAATAATAATAATTGACTTTTAGCAACGGTCGAAATCGAAAACCGTTGCAATAGCTCCAAATATAACTTGCAAAAAAAGTAAAACCTTTTGCAATGGTTTATCAAAGGCCGTTGCAAAAAGTCTAAAACACCATTGCAGAAAGTCTTTAACTAAAGTCTAATGTAACCGTTGCAAAAGGTCTAAAAGACCGTTTCTATAAACGTTTTGCAACGGTTAAACTACGACCGTTGCTAAAAGTAACAAAAATCGTTGCAATAGAGTTTTTGTTACACCAAAAAATGCAATGGTTATACGACTGTTGCTAATGATTTTTGCAACGGTTTTTTGGCCTTTTGCAACTGTTTTTTATGGGTTGCAAAAAGTCTTTTATGTAGTAGTGAATGTTTTTGATTGATTTGGGCATGCGATGAGTTATGTTTTGGGAATTGCCAACTTGGACTTGAACTTGACTTAGCTTGAAACAGTTTCTAATCTTACCCCTATAGTCATGTGTAGAGTAGAGGCTTGAACTATGTTAACAGGAGAATTTGAGCCGCATACATTATTTTATGTTTATTTCTTTTCATGTATGCTTAGTTCATGGTGCTTGTATGATCCATGTTTTGGCTTTTGACTTTAGTAGTTTGGCTTTAGTGTGTTACATGTCGCGAATGATAAAAGGCATTCATTTCTTTTGGGAGCTTTCAAATTTTAGGCATTCCTTGACAAATTTTCCCTTGGTCCTTATTTTGAGCTTTTTACCCTTCATTTGCATTTTAGCCACATTACAACCCTGTTTGGCCTTGTTCTAATGAGTTGATATATGCCCAAGCTTGGCTTTGTGTTGGGGAGTTGTTTTTTTTTTTTTTTTTTTTTTTTTTTGTTGTTTTGCTTTTGCTGGAGATTTTGGAGGATTGAAAAATTGTGAAAAGGTTGTTAAAGTTTAATAATAGTCTCACATTAAGGCTCTACATACATACCAATGTCTAGGCTAGTTTTTAATAAAGAATTAAAACGTTATACATCTTATATTGGCCTAGTTATGTATGTATGATGATTTTGTCTTTGACATGTCATTAAGAGTCGTGAGCCTAAATTGAAAAAGTTTGAAGTTGAATGAAAAAAAAAAAGAGTTGAAATTTATTGAAAAGATGTTGAAAAAGAAAAAAAGCTTTTGATATTGGAGTAATCGAAGTGTAACGTTTTATGGTGTGATGTGATTCCATGAGAATTGGTTTGATGTTGGAGTTGAATGTTGGAGATGTTGATTATGCTCTTTGATAGTTATATGCGTATAGCCCGCATTTACCACCACATTATCCCAAATTTTATCCTATCTATCATCCTAGCCACGTTACAAGCTTATAAAGACCTTTTTGAACGGCATGTGCATGTTTTTAGTTTTTGTGAAGTGAGTCAATTGCCAAAGCTAGTGAGTATTACTTGCATTTCGAGTCGACTTTCATATTAAGGTTGAGTGACTACCCTTAAACACGTGCATGAGATGTGAGATGTGCGTTTGGGTTCTCAAAATTTGCATTGAAACACTTATTGCATTTGCATTCCTGTTTGGGATTAAGGGTGAGATTCATTATTTATGCTCAATTTTATGTGTGGAGTGACACCTAGTGAGCTACTCTTGTCATCGACATCTATTTCTTACATGGTTGGCTTATTGATTTTGATTTAAGTGGATGGCGGTCAAGGGATTTTGATGGGTTGATTGAGGAACTTATATGCTCCGAATTGCTTGAGTTGATTATGTTTTGCAAAGTTAAAGGGGTGAAGCCATTGTTTGCTTGAGGACAAGCTAGGGTTTGGCTTGGGGGAGTTTGATAAGTTGATATTTGACATGTATTTTACCCCCGATCCCGATTGATTTTTAACTCTAATACGGCTCTTTTGAGCCATTTCTACTAACTTTTTCTATTACGAGTGTTTGTTGTGCTTTTTATAAGATTTTACAGGAACCAATGATTTATCGTTGTTTTCCAAGCCTTTTAAAGCACTTGAAGAAGTTAGTGAAAAGTCGAAGTCATTTGGGAAGCTTTACTAAGGATTAGGAGTATTGAAGAAGGAATTAACCGAAGCAATTAAGGAAAACGAGCAAAGAAATCAAGAAACGAAGCAAGGAAGCCACCCGCCTGGGTCGAAGCAGTGCGTCATGGTGAGGGTTGCTCGCCCGGACCTCTCCGGGCGGGCTGCTCCAAAGACATTTTTCCGCGTGTTTTCTCCTTTGCTAGGCTTTAGTATATATTGTTTTGTACTCCTAAAATCCTAGTTACGTTTTTAATTACTCACAAACCCTAGTTTAGGCCAAAAATTCTCTCTAAAGTGTGGAATACTTTTGAATAATTCAATTCAATAATATTCAGGTTTCCTTCAATCTTAATTATTGTTCTTTATTCATGTTTAGTTTTAGTTTTAATTTATGCTTTTAGTGTTAGTAGCTTCATGTTTAGATTTAGTTTTATAATTATTGTTAATTTATTTAGTTTAATCATGTTTAGAGTTTTAATTTCTATTATTGTTTTAGTTTTTTTATTTTCAATTATGAGTAAGTAGTTCCCTTTTTAGGACTAGGGGATCCACTACACCAAAAAGTGTTTTTTATGGCTGTTAGAAAGCTTTTTTATAGTTGTTATTCAACAGCCATTATTCAAAGCGCTATAAAAAGTGATGGCACATTTTATAGCTGTTCTATAACCGCTATAAAAGGTCCTTCTATGGGCGCCAAGACACATAGATTTTACAGCTTATTTTTTATGGCTGTTATACAACAGCCATAAAAAGTGCATCAAAGGGCGCCAAATAACAAGTCTTTTATAGCTGTTATTTAATAGGAGCTGTTAAAAGCTATTGAAAGTGGCGCCAAATAACACATCTTTTATAGCTGTTATTTAATAGAAGCTGTTAAAAGCTTTGGACATATAACAACGCCTATTTTTCAACCGCTATTAAAACCTCCAATATTATTTAAAAAAAATCCACAAAAATATTACCATTTTTGTCGAAAGCTTCAAGAATAGTTGTTATATGTTTCAAATAGACGCTTTACGCAAAATGTATTCCATTGTGGAGATACTCGAGAACTAGTTCACTTTTTTTCAAAATACATACATAGTTATTAACATACATCCATATGATCAAAAAGAAAACATATCAAAATAACAAAATCGACTACAAAATGTTTCATTTGTTCCAACTTGAACATGCAAGATAGCTACATGTGTTGAAAAACATGACGCACCCACTCAAGTCTAACTTCATCAATTTGAGTTTGATCGTAGCTTGAAAATTGGCAATCCGAAAAATACTGCATAACACATGTTTAAATTAGATAAAAGTTAGAACATTAATTATTATTTTGCTTTAAAAAAAGGGAGATAACATGCAAGTAATATATCAAACTCATGTTGTAAAGGTAAAGGGTACAATGAGTAGAAAGGTAGGGGGTATAATGAGCAGAAATTTCGGCAGCATAACAACTGTATATGGACATTTCCCATAAATAAACCATGAGTTATGGCTATTTAGCCACCTGCAATAAACTTTGGAAGACTCAAGGTCTTGGCAATATCTAGCAAAACCAACATTTTCAATCTTGCTTTCCGACAAAAGCATCATTTCAGAATTGGAAAGAAAAGGGAGCTAGCACAAGTGAATACACATTCAAATAATTTCTATTTTTGTAAAGGGGTAAAAGGATGAAATGGGACTTACAGTTTCAGGGATCTTTGTGCGTTTGTGTGCGATGATGTCTTTCATGTATCGCATGACATAATAGCCACAATCAACTCCATTTGTTTGTCGAGGACACTACATAAGTAATAAAATAAACAAATATAAATATCCATTCATATGAATGTTTCAAAATTGAATAATAAGGTAGCTATCTAGGTTATGAATTAACCATACTTTTATTGAATGCCATTTCGTATTCATCTTCAATTTTGTACCAATCTCCATTTCACTTCGATATTGAAAAAGGGCTCTAAAGGGATTGAAATTTAAAATAAGTTGCTTATTTGAGACTAAGTATAAATATTGATTGATAAAAGGAATAAGGATCCTCTGTAGCACTAAATTTAGCATGTTGAAAATTAATTACTCACATGTCAACAATTTCACGTAAATCCTCTCTGACACCTTTCGATGTTCCAATTTCATCTTGATTGTGCAAGGAATCAAAGTAGTATACGATGTTGTTGAAAGGGTCGATAGCACTCAATATCCAATGCATCCTACTCAACAGACATTAAACCATGCAAGACATAAGCTACTAAAAAATCCCACCTTTTCTTCACATAACTATGGTACGGCATAGAAAACCTACGATTAAAAGGGTAAAATAAGATATAGATAAGAATTACCCGGCATTATATGGAGCAAGGAAGATTTTTCCTTTCGTTGCATTGATTTTCAAAACATCAACTATATACTGAGATCGACTTTTTTTGTCATCCTTGACCTTCTTCATGTTTTCCTTTTGTACCTTGATCGTCGGTGAAATCCCAGATGGACATAGAAATCCAAATAAAGGAGATACTCCACTAATAGAAGCAAATGAATACATTTTCCTAATTTTAATTCAAAAAATAATAATAATAAATAAATAAACATGTAAGTTGAAGAAATAATAGACACATTTGTGAGTGGTAAGATGAAGTTGTGATGTAAGTTGAAAGACTTATGTAATACTTGAAAATTATGCAAACTTACGACATGTAGGTCAACAAATGACACAATCCGATTTGGTCTTGAACAAGGAAATCAAAAACTTCCTCTTTACCAAGATACACCTTCTTGGATTGATTACGTATTCCAATATCAATTGGGACCATGATTTGTTCATTTGCCGAAAACTTCTCCACGTACTTGTAAAACATGACCATCTCTGGGAGAACACCAGCATTGACCAATGCTTCAAGACTTCGATCAACCGTTTCTTTGTGTATGATTAAAGGCGACGTGTTCAGCTCCTAACCAAAAAAAAGAGAAATTTAAATTAGACTCACAAAATAATTATGAAAAACCAATTTAACCATGGCTATTACAGACTATGTTCAATTGCTTTGCATATTATTCAAATAATGATATGCCTGTTTCAATCTATAGCATTCGAACCGCTCATTGGCTGCCGAACTAAACCCACCAGCACAATAGCAGGAGGATAACAATTTACCTTTTGTGATTCATCTGGACATACTCTTGGAGTTTCTCTCAATTTACCTTGATTGTCTTTACTTTTTGAAGAGAGAAGCTCCTATGAAAAACAACAATACAAATTTTGAAGTGAAGGAACATGATGATGATGAGTAAGACTATATTTATTTGTCATTAAACTACCTTTTTTGCCTTATCATTCTTGGATTTTCTTGCATTCCCTTCAAGCAATTGCTCTTCATGTTGATCTTCGAAGTCTAACACTTGTGCATCTTGATTTTGTTGTTGTTGTTGGTTATCATCACAAGGATTTGTCACCTATTACGTTAGTAGCACAACAACTTGTGAGTAATTAGGATGTAAGTGTGCAAATGAAACATATACAAAAGAGTGTGAACTATAAAATGACACGACCTTGTCTAGAACAATAAGTTCTACAGGCCACAAGACAATAGTTCCTACTGCTTCTTTGATAAAATCTGCTACCCCTTCAAGCGGGATCGGTAAAGCTGTAGTTTCCTCCATAGCATAATCAATACCGACTCGCATATATCCACAAGGTATTGGTGTATTATGAACCATAGTTTCCATTCTCATGTTATGCACCTTCCCTAAAGCAACCATTCGATAACTTGGTTCTGACAATGCTAATTTGCATGGAGTTATACCCTACATAAAGTTAAAGGAAGAGGACCATTCAGTCAGTGTTAACTTGACTGAAATTCAGTTAAAAATATCAGTATAATTTTAAGTATAATTCGATAACGACTTGTTTGATGGTAATGACTAAAGAGAACCAACTTTTAAGTATAATTTTCAGAAAAAAGGTTGAGAAAAACACAAAGAAAACACAAGTTTGAGAAAAAGCTTGCATTACCATGGGGATCGCAATGTTGATTTCAATTTGGTGAATTTGGAGACAAGAAAGAGTTGGAGACAATACCTGAGGAATATCAATTTCAGCAGTTTTCTTCCATTCCTTGTCTTGGTTTGAGGCTTTTTTGTTCTCGCTTGTACCAAGCTTCTTTGAAGTTTCAGCATCCTCGTAGCCAACCTTTTCATTATGACAGCCTTCCTCTTTCCTTTTCATCGTCTTCACTTCATGTTCCAATGTTTGCACACGCTCGCATAGCTTTGTCACTTGATTCAAATATGCATTTCTACTTTCAATCGCACCAAAGTACTCTCGATTTGTCACTCCCACTCCAACTGCAGTGACGCGACCACCATGCTCCCCTTTGCCCAACGCCTTTGCCAAAGCATCTTGTCGTCCACAATCTGGGAAACCACCATTCTCAGATAAAGTCATGAAATAATCCTGAAACAACAGCAATTCAGCTTGATTAACATTAGATGACACATAAATTAGTAGAAGTTAAAAAATATATATTTAACACGCCAAATTCATACAATGCGAGAAGCTACTGCTTTAGCTTCCTCAACAATATCTCCATTCTTGTCGGTTCTCATTAGCTTCCACAACTGTCCTCGCCCTAAACTAGTTTGATGGATGCCTTTTGCAGCTAACTCGTCGATCTAAAAAACAAGACAATATGAAAAAGTTACCATACATTCGTCATATATAATAGTTTCAAGAAAATATTCAGATAGATTCACTTACAACATCTTGCTCGTATCGAGCATACCCTCTACGAGAACGTTTTTGAGGATATTTATTTCCCTTGGCACATTGCGAAGCTTGTTTACTCTTTTCCTAATTCACATTTAGTGAAACCAAAAAACAGATTTGAGACACTTAAAGTAAGGCGTAAAGTTCCTAAACATGCGTGTACATGAAAGCATAAACATGTATACTACCTCCCATTCTGGTGTTAATCTAGTAGCTACAAACTCAGTCCAATCTTTTGGGTTGATGAAATTGTATTGCTCTGGTGGATCCTTACGTATCTCCATATCGTTCGTCCAAATCCAATCTCGGGACAACGTAGACTTGAAGTTCTTCCAAATGAGGTTAGCTTTGGTCATCATGAACTTCTTCTTGTTACGATCACACTTGAATATCAACTACATGCAAATATGTGACATCAATACAAATAAATAATATATATATTCTTCCAAATGATAAGCCAATGACTACTATATGAGTTTGAGAGTATTACCACAATTTCTTCAAACAATGATTCTTTCAACCGTTCTGGAACAGAAGGCCAATCATCATAAATAATAGCAATATTCTTCCGGATTGTTAATCCCCAATAACTCATCATACTTACACTGTCTTTCCCTATAGGTAATCCATTGTCATTCCATGAAGGTTGAAATACCTTTCCTTTATTCCTTGCCCGAAGAATTTTACTCATTTTAGTCGCTCCACGGCCCTTTTCTTTCTTTCCTTTTCTTGGGCGAGGAACCCACTCAGCATTTTCTGATGTAGAAACCATCGACCTAGTAGTTCACATCAGAAATCAACAAAAGAACAAAACAGCAAAAAAATATACAGAACAGACCAAAACAATATACATAACAAAGGAGGCCAAAACATGCAGTAGAATAACACACCAAAACAGCAAACGAAAATATACCAAAACACACCAAAACAGAAACTACTATACCGAACAAAACAGACGAAAATAGCAGAACATAACAAACCAAAGCAAAAATCAGAACTATACAAATTAGAAAAACAGAAATCAGAACTACCATTTCATTTATATTTCCTTTTCAAAGCCTTCATGGAAATTGGATTACTCGGATTCTCCTCCTGTACCCACATCCCCTCATTATGATCATCTCGTTTGTAGAAATCGTCTTCAACAACTTGGTCATCTAAGGGTTGTGACGGTAATACAAACGAAGGTTCTTCTCTTTCATCTATGTCGTGATCCTCATTAGGAACTCTTTTGTTCGAAGACAAAACAAAAGACCATCTTCTATTAGCTGGGTCAGTAACATAAAAAACCTGTGTTGCTTGAGTAGCCAACAGGAACGGATCATCTTTACTACCCGTTTTGCTAAGGTCAACAAATGTGAACCCGACTTTATGGTCAAATCGAACTCCATTATTATTATCAACCCATTTACAACCAAATATAGGAATTCTAAACAACCTATAATCCAACTCCCAGATGTGTTCAATGACACCATAATAAGACATCTTTGCATAAATTGGGTTTTTGTCTTTAGCACTTGAGATATGCATTGCTTGTGCTACAATAGTAACCCCACTATTTTGAGTAGTTGTCTCATTATCCCTATCCTTTGTGCAAAAGGTATAGCCATTAATCTGATAACCTGAATATGATAAGACATCCTTGGCTGGACCCCGAGACAACCATTTTAATCTTTCAGAAACTTTGGATGGTGATTGGGCTAGTTCTTCTGCAACTCGGACTTCTAACCACTCAATAAAAGACGAATTGTGTTTGTTAGTAATCCAGGTTTCATTCTTACCAGGATAGTTTATCCTCAAATAAGTCTTATGTTCTTCCATGTATGGGTCAACCTCTGGACTATTGTGCAAAACGTACAAGTGTGCTTGACTCCACATTTGATGGGGCACATTCAATACCTTATTTCCCATAATCCCTTTCCCTGTACAATCACTTGAATGCGTAGGCTTCGGAATTCCAACAGCATCAATGAATGAAAGATAATGACTAACAAAATCAATAGCCTCCTCCACTAGATAGCGCTCAACCATACAACCTTCCGGCCGACTTCCACTACTAACATAATCCTTTAAAATTTTCATGTATCTCTCTATAGGATACATGTATCTCAAATATACAGGCCCACACAATTGGATTTCTCTAACCAAATGTAGTGTCAAATGAACCATTATATCGAAGAAAGTTGGTGGAAAATACATCTCTAACTGACACATAGTAACAATGATTTCCTTTTGCAAGGTAGGAAGCTTCAAAGGGTCAATTTCTTTACTAAAAATCTCACCAAAGAAAATGCAAAGTCTTGTAATTGCATTTCTAACTTGTTCGGGCAAAATGGATCGAATAGCAATAGGAAGAAAGTGCTCCATGAGAACATGGTAGTCATGTGATTTCAAGCCCATAAGTTTATTGTCTTTCAATGACACAAAATTTTTAATATTAGAAGAATACCCACTAGGAACCTTAATACCATGCAAACACTCACAAAAAACTTTTTTCTCCTTTCTACTTAGAGTATAACATGCAGGAGGAAGATAAGTACGATCACCATCTTTGACAGGGTGTAATTCAGGCCTAATTCCCATGTCAGCCAATTCTTTTCTAGCACTTAAACCATCCTTGCTCTTTCCTGTTACATTGAGTATTGTGCTAACAACACTTTCACAAACATTTTTCTCGATGTGCATTGCATCGAGAAAATGTCTCACGTGCAAGTCTTTCCAATAAGGAAGGTCAAAAAAGATAGACCTTTTCTTATAGCCACGTTTTGGAATTTCTGAGGCATTATTCTTTCCATGCTTTACATTTAACCCATGTACCTTATGAAGGATTTCGAGGCCTGATAAGGGAACAGGAGCAATTCCCTATTCTGATTTACCGTTGAAAGATTTCTTCCACTTTCGATAACGATGTTGCACAGGCAAAAACTTGCGTGCGCCTAAATAGACAACTTTACCAGCATTTTTCCTTTCCCCTTTACTAGAATTCTTTAGCTTGATTGAGGGTGTGCTCTCATCACATATAGGGCATGCCTTATAACCTTTCACACTATAACCAGACAAATTACCATACACCGGGAAATCATTTAGTGTACCAAAAAGCAAGGCTCTCAAGTTAAAATATTGTTGACGGTAAGAATCAAATACCTCAACACCTGTATCCCACAACATTTTTAAATCTTCAATCAATGGAGCCAAATAAACATCTATATCGTGGCCAGGTTGTTTGGGTCCTGATATTAACATTGAAAGCATCATGTACTTGCGTTTCATTATTAAAGATGGGGGAAGATTATAAATCATCAAAATTACTGGCCATGTACTATGAGTACTACTTTGATTGCCATGAGGGTTCAGTCCATCACTAGCTAGGGCAAGCCGCAAATTTCTAGGGTCCTTGCCAAAGTTAGGATGATCTTTATCAATCTTGATCCATTGTGGAGAATCCGCCGGATGCCTTAATATACCATCACTCTTTCTCTCTTCAGCATGCCATATCAAGCTTTTTGCTATTTCTGGAATACCAAAAAGCCTTCTAAGCCTTGGCACAATTGGAAAGTACCACATCACTTTAGCCGGAACTTTTCTCTTCTTATACCTTGAAGCTTTGCACACAGGACAATTTTCAAATGAAGAATATTCTTTCCGGTATAAGATACAGTCATTTGGGCAAGCATGTATCCTTTCATAGCGCATGCCGATAGAGCTTAGCATCTTTTTAGCTTCATAGGTACGATTTGGAAGCAAGTTTTCATCAGGAAGCATGTCTTGAAATGCATCTAAAAAATCTGTAAACAATTTATCCGTGGCTCCATTCCTTGCCTTCAAATTAAACAACTTGATAACGGCAGATAATCTAGTATATTTAGTGCATCCGGGGTACAATGGTTTCTTCGCATCACTACGCAAGCTATTAAACATATCTGGACAGTCCGCAAAGCTTTCCTCCATGGCTTTTGCCATTTCTATAAACTCATCATCTTCGATGTCTTCATTTTCAAAGTACTCATGTTCATAGGGAGGTTCTCTATCGACATCTACTTCTACCCTAGTTTCGCAATCCATCATACCATGCACATTAGAAGGACCTTCCCCTAAATTCTCACCATGATGCAACCAACACTTATACAATTGATTAATGCCTTTAAACATCAAGTGATCTTTTATATCCTCAATATTAAGTCGAACCATATTATTGCAATCAACACATGGACATAAAATATGATTCACATTCTCTGCATGTTTTCTTGCAAATTCAATGAATCCATCTACTCCATGCTCATATTTATCAGTATTACGCCGAGCATGCATCCAATCTCGATCCATAACAACTATGGTGTAACAAAAAAAATGTACATGAAAATGATTATTAGTGTGTTATCATTAGTGTGTTAAGTTCTTCAAATTTTTTAAATTATTTTAGTTATTTTGTGGTGAATATAATGGATATTATAATTTCAATACAAACTAATTGAAATTATTTTAGTTATTTTGTGGTGAATATAATGGATATTATTTTGTGTTAAGGGAGGTTGCAATAAGATGAAAATCTAGGAGCGCCTATAGTTACATTCCTCAATTCTACATGCTTCTTTAATTTGCTTTAGTTATTTAGAAGTGATTGTATATAATTATCCTAACAACTACAAAATCTAGTTAGTTCATCATATCCCTAATTGTTTATACAGGATTATTACTGCTTAATTATTAATCATAATTCATTATCTAAATGAGTTTGACCAATTATCAACCCTTTGAACTTCTCATTAAGTCAGTATCGTTAAAAAAAAAAAAATCAATCAACCTGGTATTTATATGGTTCCAAAATTTAGAAACTCTCACAACTAACTAACAACCACCAGTTAACAGGCATTCCAGTTCTCCTGAGTAAAGTATTCATGGCAACTAAACTTTCATTCCCTCCAACTCTAAATTTCACCTTAAAACATTACAATTACAGAAACCCCAAAACATGTCAATCAATTACTCCTATATACTTAATTCCCACAAATTGTTTGCCTAATTTAAAGCCTAAATTCAGGAATATCAAACCCGGCCAATTGCTCAAACAATCAATTAAATCCGAAATCCAATTAAAAAAAAAGCATCAAAAACCTAATTTAATCAGTAAACATGCAGCCCGTTTTTGAAACCCTTAATTTCCACAAAGTTCGCCCAAAATCAAAATCAAAATCAAAACCAATTCCTCAAACAATCAATTATCTTTTTTTTTTCACATTGAAATAATTAACAACTTGTTTTTGTTCATAGTATAGAAATTAACAACTTGTTTTACAGAAACAAATGAAGTTCAAAATTAATACAGAAACAACAATTTAATACAGAAACAAAATTACAGAAACAAAGTTAAAAAAATAATATCTGGAACCCCAAAAACGAGAGCTTAACAATTACCAAAAACTACTGACCTTGATAATTGAGGAGTAATTGAGTAATCGATTTAGAAACCGAAAGCTTGACAATCTGGAAAGCATCAAAAGCTTCTTCAATTGCTTATCAAAAAATTAAAAAATTCAAATAAACAATAATGGAACCCCAAAACGAATTGCATGCTGAACTGAATTTCAATCGGAAAAAAAACGTATACCGAAACCGAATTTACAAACATGTTTGTAAACCAAAAAATTCGTATACAAGCTAAACCGAATTGTAAACGTATACCGAAACCAAAACGTTTGTTAATATATGTTTACAAACGTAAACCAAAACGTAAACGTATACCGAAACCAAAATTCAGACCAAAACGTATACCGAAACAATTGGTTTACAAACGTATACCGAAACCAACACCAATTGCAAGCTAAACCAAAACGAATTGCAATTGAAATTCGGCAATTGCAAAAAATTCAGACCAACACCAATTGAATATTAACGAATTGCTAAACCAATATTTACCCAGATTCGGCAATTGCAAGCTAACAAGAATCAAATTGCAAGCTAAACCAAAACTTTTTTAGCTGAAATTCGTAATTTAAATTCGTAATTGAATTTCGCAATTGAAATTCGTAACTGAATTCGTAATTTCAGATTGAGAGTTTGAGAGATTGAAATTCATTAACATGCAATAATCCAAAATTTCGCCAAATAAGAAATTGTTGCTTAAGTCGATTTCAAAATTGCCGATTTCACTAAAATTGCCGATTGAAATCAAAATTTACCTCTACTCGTCGGTTTCACTTGCCGCTGGAGATTTAATCCCTAATTTCGCTGGAGAATTGCACTTGTGAGGCTGTTTGTTTGAGCGTGAGAGAGATCGTGTTTTTGTTTGAGCGTGAGAGATATCGTGTTTTTGAGAGGCGGTTTGTGGAGTTCGTCGTGAGAGAGAGAGCTGTGTGTAGAATTAAAGAAGAATTTTTTTTTAAATATTGTTTTTATGGCTGTTGTAAACAAACCGCTATAAAAAGCTTTGCTGCTTTAGATTTAACGGCTGTTGCCAATTAACCGCTATAATATGCCTTTTTCTTTAGCTTTTTATGGCTGTTCTTATTTAACCGCTATAAAAAACGTAGCCAACCCACTTTTAACAGCGGTTACCCTCATAACCGCTATTAATTGACAGCTAAAAAAGATCAATTTTGTTGTAGTGATCTATGGATTGATTTTGATATTTTGTTCATAATTGTTAGTTTGGCTATTAGTGTTCTTGAATTCTTGTTGTCAACTTTTATTGCTTTTAGTTAAATACTGGCCAGGTTTAATTATTAGTCTGATATTGTTGAAATCGATACCGGGAGGTAAGATTAGAAAAATTAGATCATAGGGATAATAGGCAAAACGAGTCTAAGCGAGCGAGAGCCATTAGAGGAGTTTTGAAGGAGACTACATTCGAGAGAATTAGTGAACCTTAATTCATGGAAATTAATAATCTGTTAATCAATTGTGTGCAACTCATTTGTTAATCCATGGTGAACCGATGTCCTAGGCTTAGTTATAAATATATTCCATTAATCGATTCATTCCTAGTATTAGTTGACTTTTTAGTCATATCCCAATATCCAAAGGCCCATTAGGGCAAAATGACTTTTTATAATTAGTAGAATTGCTTGCTTCCCTGTGGATACGATCCCTACTTCTTTGTCTACATAATTAGAGTACTAGGTTATTTTTGATAGATATACGACTGTCCTTATCACACATGCTCTATCACCATCGACATTTCTTTCCAATTGAACTTCTTTCATCTTGTCCTATAATGGAGTTAAGAAAAGTTAATGAAAATAACAAGCATATGTAGAAGTTTGAAGCATTGGACACATATACACATAGGCAACAACAACTTACAATGTTATTTTGTATTTGATCATAAGATGTTTTGTATGTTCTGTCTAGTTTCCTTTTACGAGAATCTTGATACAACTCTGCTTGGGATGGCCGTTTCTTGTCTTTATCTTGTTGTTTCTAGAATAAAAATATTCGAAATATCAATATTTGCATTGAAGATTTCATAAGACATTACATACGTACACTTTACTATGTATAAAATTTACCAATTCATGTTGTTTCCGTACATAGCTTTTGGGCCCCATAGTGTGCCTTTCTTGCTGGCTAATATTGCTTTCCCTTTTCTTTTTGCTTTCTCCCTGTTGCAATGTCATGCATAAATAAGTTGTATTAAACAAATCAATTAAAAACCTAAAGAGTTGCTTAAATGAATGAAATTACACAAAACAATAACATTTACTTGAATACAATCTAAATTACAATACTCTAATAGGTCTTTGAAAATTTCCTCCGGAATTGTATCAAGAACATTAGTAATTCTATCATCATCATTGTCATACACACTAAAGTGCTTCTTCTTTGTAATACATTTATGTCTACGCCTTAGTCATCCAACTGTTTTCAAAACATATTCCTTCCCCTCTTAAGCGATGATGAATTTTTTCTATTTAATAATTGACACAACTATAGATGTTAATACACTCGATAAAGAAATCATTAAAAAAATTAAGAGTATGAGATAGAGATATTAATTCATACAAGTTGGGATGTCCTTACCTTCACATAATTCCAAATATCTTCCTTTTTAGCGATGCCATGCCAATTAAGATGGTTTAGTGGTGCAAGAGAAGAACTACAAGCTATGGTGCCTAAAAAACTTGAAAACGTATTCAAAGTCTTATTATCTGGGCCAATGGCCTTTCCCATTTCATTCTGAATTATAACCAAGTTCAATACCTAGGACTACACCTGGCACAACAATGTGAGAATACCTGGGACTACACCAAGTTCAATACAGTGAGCTTCAGAATGGCTATCTGAACTTCAGCGCCAGCTGTTTCTATGTATTGAAAATTACCTGAGACTACACCAAGTTCAGCACCAAGGTCTAATTTTGAACAATCAAAACAATAGAGGTTGAACTATTACGGTAAGTTCTAATATTTTTCAAGAATTATTGTTAAGTTCTAATATTACGGTAAGGAATTCGATAACTATAGCTCTTAGTTACAAATTTTATTATGTTCACATGCATTTCAGTATGCCTGAATATGCGTGGTTTGGTTATTTTAAGTTAGTGTTGATTCCAGTGAACTTTTGCCTAATCTAGAGGTTTATAGAAGAATGATTGGGAAGATGTTGTACCTTAACTTAACTAGGCCTACTATCTCTTATTCCAATGTGGATTGGGGGTACATATCTTTATTCAGGAAAATGTATCACAGAGTAGTGTGTTTACCTTAGAAAATCTTTAATTTCTTGGAAAACAAAGAAGTAAAAGTAGCTGCTGAAAGTTCAACAGAAGAAGAATTGAGGGGAATGAGTTACACAACAACTTTGATAGAAGGTCTTCTATATTATCTGAAAGTGCCTGTTTCTTTTCCTATTCTTGTATACTATGATAATAAGGCTGCACAGTATATAGTTAAAATCCTATCTTTCACAATATTTCTCTTCATCTTCTCTCTATATTCTCTCTAGTCTGCACAAGAATATGTAGACAATGAGGATAGATTCAGACAAACTTGGAACAAGTAACCTAGAATGATGCACACATCTTCTTTACTAATAATACTCAATAAAAAAAAGTAGTTATATCGATCATCAACAATCAATCATTAATTTAAACTCTTAAGATTAAAGCTAACCAAAATAAAATGTATGACATGCCAACATTCAACTAGGTAATTAACGAACTTTACTCAAAGAGTGGAAGAAAACTTTATTATAGTGTTTTCCCTAGTGTATCATCAATTATGCAAGATTGCACGTAAGCTACATCTACTATGATTACAATAATACAAGTAGCACAAATTTTAGCACTTGGTTTGGGAAAAATGGAGGCTGCCTCATGAAATAAGGAAGATTGGTTAAAATGTGTGGGGAAGTTTATTCTAAAATATATGGAAATCAAGGAATATTTAATAGTGGAAGGGGACTCAGGAACTTGTGGATCCAACTTGTAATACAGTAAGAAAAGAGGTGTACTCTTCTGGTACTTGACATGCAAAATTGGAGCTCAAAAACCTGCACACGCAGCTCACTATAAAGCCCATTCACCCTCACAAGTCACAACTCACTTACTCACACCTATAAACTCATACACTCTCGTATATGCACCACCCCAACCTGCTACTGTAGTATTGCTATCCGATTGCATTCCTGACATGCACACACAGCTCACACACTGAACCTTACAAGTCTAATATGCACCCACATCATACACACTAACCCATACAAGCAAATTTAAGCATTGTCAATAGATGTGTAGTGTGAATTTGAATTGTTTTTTTTTTAATAATCTCTTAAAAAACAACAATGAAATTACAAAATAAATTAAATTCACTTCTCAAATAACCCAAAACTATATTTAATTAACAATTGCACAAAAAAAAAAAAAAAATTGCCTTCTCAATTAAACTAACTACTTAATCGGCTATTAATTTAAAAATTCAGATACTTAATATAATCAATTACATGCTTCAATCAAATCCGGCAGGCATAATTTTGTTCATCTACAATTGTAGACTTTCGCATATAATACTCAATCCACTATCACAGGCTAATTTTTGTTTCAATTTTAGTGTACTCAAAATTCAATTGTAGGCTTACTCAAAATAAACTAGTCAATCAAAATTATGATACATCATATGAATTTGTTTATTTTAATCGAAATTAATTACATAACTCGCCTAAAATTATAATTCAATAACTCACTGATTAAACTAATCACATATCTTCCATAACTCACTGATTAATTAATATGTTACTCGTTGTAATTAGCTGGTTACACCCAATTATACACATATTGCATGTTAGAGGTCTAGTTATGGGCCCAACTAAAAAGCCTATAGTGGAAGGCTCATAAATCAACACAAGCAATATAAATAGCCCTCAAGGGGCAAGGGTAAAGGGAAGGTGGTGGTCACCCAAGAGACCACTACTCACTTTCTCTCTCTGCACAAAGTCTCTAAAACTACCATCTTTGGGTACTGACTTGAGCGTCGGAGGGGCGTTCCTTGGAGACCCCCCCCCCCCGAGGCTAGTTACGTGTGTCGATTGTGCAGGTGCTCATGGTCATCTCGGAAGCTCACAAGTAGTTGCTCTACCCACACAGCTGGTGGTCTCTCCATTAGCACAGTTTCACCCCGAAACAATTGGCGCTAGAAGGAGGGTAGAGCGCCATTACAACTTCTGTGTGAACTTCCAATGGCATGAATGAGGACGTACTCATCTTCATCTAGTGAGAGTAGTAATGAGTCTGCTCCCTTCCTCAAAAGTGTAGATCTACAAAAAAAAAAAAAAACATATTAACTCATAAATGCCAAACCTTGGCAAATATTGGTTAATGAAAGTCAACTTTAGTGATGTACCTACAAAGGTGCTGCCTAATAATGGTTCGTGCGAAGCAAATTGCTAGCCTAGACAAGGTGCTTGGGGTTGTCTCCCTTAATGGGGACAAAATAAAGAAAAGAAAGTGGATTATTATTACCATGTATTCAAGAGCTTTTCCACTACCATTGTCTTATTATGTACTGTGTAATATTGGGTACCGGAGAAAGCCCCGATGCACTCCACCAATGATGGGTGGAACTGACTGAATAACAGTTGCACAACAAGTAGATCAAAGTCCGCCGTTGTGGCTGTGAAATGCCAAAAAGGACAATCCCTCAAAGCTAAGTCTTTTGTCCTCTTATTATTACTCTTATACTACCAAAATTACATGTTAATGGGCAAGAATTAGTTAGATCTATTGGATTAAATTCGAATTTAATCATTGTTGTGCAAGTATGGCAACAAAAGCTAAGCCAAAAATAATTGTGGTCTAGTTGTAAAGTTAGTGCAGAGATTGCCCACCAAGTGTTTGATGAAATGCTTGACTGAAATTCTTAGTAGTATTTTTGTACATACTAAGTGTTTGATAAAATGCTTAAGTGAAATTTTTCGCAGTACTTTTACACACACCAAGTGTTTGATGAAATGCTTGAGTGACACTTTTTGTAGAATATTTGTAATAATTATATTCCCATAAGCATGTAAACACTCTGTAATTTGTAATGTATCACATTGTTGAATAGATGGATTTCTAAAGTATTAGATGACTACCATATAGAAGGAATGTTTCCACTTGGTCTTTAGACCACATCAGCTGCAATGGGAACAACATATTGAGAAGTATCTCGGGAAAGGTGTCTCGGGAAAGGTCCGGAAGATTTGAGGTCTAGAAAAATCGAGGTCGTGAAAATTTGAGGTCCAAGCTCAAGAGATCCTAAGAATATGAGGTCACGAAATCCAGAGGTTCGAGATCTCAGAGGTTCGAGGTTTTGAAAATTTCAGGTCGTGAAAATTTGAGGTCCGAGCTCAACAGGTCCCAAAAATATGAGGTCCTAAAAATTCGAGGTCAAGAGGTCCTGGAAAACAGAGGTCTTGAAATCAGAGATCCTGCATAAAAATGTACTTGGATACATGTTGCAATAAATGAATCATATGTTTTGCGAAATGTGGTTGAAATATGTTGGAATTGAGACAGCTCAAGGCTGAAACTAAGACCTGGAACCACTACAAGGAGCTACAGGCTAAACCTGTGCATGTGGAGTTGCCCATTGGAAGCACCCCACCTCTGGCAAGGCTTGGTGGGGGAAACGGTGTAATTCCATCGCAATGGGCCTCAGTAGAGTAGCTACTCGGGGGCCAAGGTGCGTGAGTGGAGTTATGTTTGCAAAGTGAAACGAAAGTATTGCAGGATGTTGTAGACATGGCATTCTTGAGGTGAAACTTTGTCACTCACATTCCATAAAACAAATATAACTATATAAAACATAAATGTGAACGGTTCAAAGGCTTAAGGGTTGAAACCATGCCTCCCTCATAACAGCTAGCTCCAACCATTGGAGGGGAAGTAGCTGCCAAGCTGGAAGGGAGACAGGAGGTGCACAGGCAAAGTAGCAACAAATGAATGCAACAAACAAGCAGGTAATAGCAAGCATAAAGCAAAGGTCCCGATCTGTCAACCTGGTACGGGTCCAGGTATAATGACTTGGTACAGATCCTGGTATGCCGAAATAGTAAAGGTCAAGGTACACCAACCTGGTAAAGGTCCTGGTTCGTCGACTCGGTACAGGTTCCAATCCGCCAAGCTTAGAAGGCCATCCTGCCCCAACAAACCTGCTCCATAAGGTCGAGGTCTTAGTGACCAAGTCCTATGGAGCGAGGTCTAGAGAATAGACTCTTAGTGAGCGTGGTCCATGGAAACCAGCTCCTAAAGAGTATCAACCAGCTCTTAAAGAGGGTGGTTTGAGTGACCAGCTCGTAAGGAGTGGTCCAGAAACCTGCTCCATGAGGTCGAGGTCTTAGTGACCAAGTCCTATGGAGCGAGGTCCAGAGAATAGACTCTTAGTGAGCGTGGTCCATGGAAACCATCTCCTAAAGAGTATAAACTAACTTTTTAAAAGAGTTGTCTAAAAACCTGCTCCAAAAAGATGAGGCTTAAGACCTAGCTTATGGTGTAAGGTTTAAAAGCTAACTTCTTAAGTGTAAGGTTCACAATGCACCTCAAACAGTGGTCAACTTGTCAATAATGAAGCCAGCAAAAGCTCAAGTTCAATCGTTGCTTGAAACTTTAGCTTGTGGGGCTATTATTGGAGGTAAAATGACCTTGACCTATTGACCACGTGGAGGTCTTCTTGCATAAGGTGTAGGAAGCTTAATGAACTCATAATATGACATTGGAGGTCTATTTATGGGCCCAACTAAAAAGCCCATAGTGGAAGTCTC
The DNA here is from genome assembly GCA_016808085.1 of Suaeda aralocaspica. NCBI lineage: Eukaryota > Viridiplantae > Streptophyta > Magnoliopsida > Caryophyllales > Amaranthaceae > Suaeda > Suaeda aralocaspica. The sequence continues at coordinate 1,334,583 of PYUH01000285.1, forward strand.
ATAAATCAACACAAGCAATATAACTAGCCCTCAAGGGGCAAGGGTAAAGGGAAGGTGGTGGTCACCCAAGAGACCACTACTCACTTTCTCTCTCTCTGCACAAAGTCTCTAAAACTACCATCTTTGGGTACTGACTTGAGCGTTGGAGGGGCGTTCCTCGGAGACCCCCCCGAGGCTAGTTACGTGTGTCGATTGTGTAGGTGCTCATGGTCATCTCGGAAGCTCACAAGTAGTTGCTCTACCCACACAGCTGGTGGTATCTCCATTAGCACAGTTTCACCCTGGAACAAAAACTAAATTCATATGATGTAATTTGATTCATACCAATATAGTGAAACAATTAGCAAATTACGAAATTACTATAGTTAATACATTACCTGCTTACAAAATTCAATTCATATGATGTATTTTGATTAGTACCAATATAGTGAAACAAACCCAACTACTACCAAAATCCAAAATAATTATACAGAAATTGCATGTTCCAAATAATTAAACCCAATTACTACTACTAATTGATACTGTTCCTGGTAGAACTTTTGTTTGAACTAGACCTGCAAACGCTTCTCGAGAACTAAATCTGACCTGCAAAATAGACAGAGGATGACTAACCCGGGGGGTTTTTCCCGGGAACGCCCCTCCGATGCTTAAGTCAGTAAGCTGGAAGAATCGATCCGAATTTTAGGGAATTTGTCAGAAATGGCAGGAAAAGCGTACCTTCAAATGCAGAAATTGTACTATATTTATAGTACGAAAGTACACTTGTCAGACCATTGGGATTACGACAAGTGTCATAATCTGACATCCCTCCGAAGGGAGTGTCTATGAGGATCTTTTGCCCCTGTTAGGGGTAAAATAGTAATTTCTCCCGTGTTGTCCTGTTAGGGGTTAAATGGTAATTTCCTTATATTGGGCCCAGGATCTGGAGCTAACCCAAACAATTAGCCCCACGCCCGACTTGGAATCCGATACTCGTTAAGGATGGCATGTTGGGCGTACCCTCGATTAGCGTGCTGCCAAAGGTTGATGATAAGCTGTCTTGGCCAATTGACTGAGGGCGACCCCCCTCCTCAGCCATGCCCCTGTGGAGGTGTGACTAAGGGACTTTGCATTTCCCTCCCTTCTTGGTAGCTAAGGAGGGTACACCTCCTCAGTTGTGTGACTGAGGAGGTGTAGCTGAGGGACTCTATCTTCTTTCCCTCTTGGTGACTGAGGAAGGTACCCCTCCTCAGTTGTGTTACAGAGGAGGTGTAGCTGAGGGACTCTATCTTTTCTCCCTCTTGGTGACTGAGGTGGGTACCCCTCCTCAATTCTGTGACTGAGGAGGTGTAGTTGAGGGACTCTATCTTCTCTCCCTCTTCGTGACTGAGGAGGGTACCCCTCCTTAGTTGTGTGACTGACAAGTTCCATGCTTTATTCCCCCTTTGGATGACTGAGGGAGGCATTCCTTAGTAATGTGACCGAGGAGCTCTACTCTTCATTCCACCATTGGATGACCGAGGGAGACCCTCCTTATTTATGTGACCGAGGAGGGGTGACAAAGGAGCTCTACCCTTCCTTCCACCATTGGATGACCGAGGGAGGCATCCCCCCTTGGCTATGTGTCTAAGGAGGTATGACTGAGGGGCTATCCTTCTCTTTCATCAATTGAGAATGTCCTTTTTGTGGTAAAAACATGTTTGAGGGCTTATGCTCTACATTGCCGAGTCGATCATAAACTTCCAAGGAGTGCATAAGCCCCATTTCCTTCTTTAGATCACGAGGAGGTTACCCTGGTCGAGACTGAGGGGGTGTGACTGAGGAGGTACCCTTTGTGGCCGAGGCTTCATCGATCCGACACTCGGTTTTTATGCGATAAACTGGTGGCTTATCAGTCTAGTAGGAGTCCTATGCTTAACCGAGGAGGTACCCTTAATGGCCGAGGATGTATGACCGAGGCTCCTTTGAATGCCCGAGGAGATTATGAGTCGACACTCCGTATGACCGCCTGACTTGTCCCTCAACCAAGTAGGGAGCTTCATGCATAATCGAGGAGGACTCCCTCCTATCAGCGACTGAGGGAGTGTTACCGACGGCCTCCCCTTTGCTCGTGGGGTAGGTGAGCCCCAGTATGTATCCATCACTTGGATGTAACGGAGTCATCTTCGAGATTCCTCAGTCATGCGGAGTGTCCCATTTATGACCGAGGAGGTCCTTACTTGTCCCATCCTTGCAGAACGAGGATGGCGCCTAACTGGTAGGTCTTTTAGCCTGGGTTATTCACCAAGCCCCCTAGACGGTGGTTGCCCGAGAGTGTGAACCATCGTCATGCGGGATTGAGTATACCCTGCGAGGATCGTCGGGAATGTTACACTTAGCTGGGACATGTTCGTGCAGTACCTTGTACGATTAGGGTTTTTGGTGAAATGCATCTAGGGTTTTGATGAAGTACAACTGATCCTTGGGATACCCCTTTACTTTAGGGTTTTGGTGAAGTATAACTGACTCCTCAAATGCCCCTTTACTTTAGAGTTTTGAGGAGGTACAATTGGCTCTTCAGTTACTTCTTCCGTACTTAAGTGTTTTCAAGTTTACTTCATTTTTGATTATCGAGGCATCTCTTCATCTACTTTTTGAATGTATATATAAGAGTAACTTGTCATTTTCATTCCTCACTTTTCACAATGTAACAAAATTTTTGAGAGCATTTTCTAGAGAGAGAAGTAACCGTCCCAAGTCTTCAACGAAGTTAGTCCGAGGATTCAAGTCGTTTTCGTCTTCCTTAATCGTCCGACTAGTAAGGTATGCCCCTTGACCGACCCCTTGTGCTTTTGTATTCATTAAGTTTTGGTCCAGGGAAATAGATTTAGATAACCCTTTCCCAACTGACCCGAGGACTCTTGTCTAGTTGTATGATGTATATTGCTTCTCTAGCTGACCAGAGGGAGGTTGGGGATTTGGTCAATCGTATAGTTCCCGAGGGAGTCCCACTCTGTTCTTCCCCCGAGAGCGTTTCTTCCGAGGGGGAAGAGAAATTCATAAATAACCCTTGGATTATTTCTCTTTCCTTTCGTAATAGTCCTTTTGGTTATCGTGACTCTTATTTACACAGAGGAGTGGTGACCATGGCTGAGCAAGAAGAACAATCCATCCAGCAACCAACACCCGAGGGCGTAACACAACTTCCTCTGGGTCCGGGTGACATTTACCTTTCCACTTCCTACCAAAGATACCTCAAAAATGACGGTATCCAAGATCTTCATAGTAAATATAACTTTAAGGATGGGTATAGTTGTATAGACCCTCAGCTCCTTTATACTGTAGATAGGCCGACCCCAGGAGCCATAGCTGTATATGACACCTATTTGAAAGAAGGACTTAGATTTCCACTACACCCTTTTTTAGTCGAGTTACTTTGTACATATAACTTAGCCATCTGCCAACTGATGCCGAATGCTTTGTCCAGCATTCTCATCTTTATTTCCTTGTGTAGATTATTAGATGTACAGCCGAGCCTTAGACTATGGCGAAACATTGCCAAACTCGTGCATATATCCGGTAAGGAATATGCAACGAAGTGGTATACTTTTCACAGTCGAGGGCTTTATAGGTTAAATGGGGGTCTTCCCTCGAGGAACAAGAATTTTAGGTCAAATTTTGTCTTTGTATATACCACTGACCCTCGTGGCTGGCCTTTTCCCACTGCACCTACAGAGAGGGGTCCCAATTTCGACATAAACTTAGATGTAGAGACGACGACTGAGGAAGAAGCTAGGGTGGCCTTCTACCTTATGACTGTCGAGGTGGTGGGCAACGGTCAGAGGACGTTGGAACCACGGTTCACCCTTCCGGATAAGTCCTTTCTCGAGAACGAGTTCTTCCTCTGTTTTGTGGGGTTGAGTCATCTTTTCCCGAGGGGTAGGATTATCTTCTCTTATTGCTTTATTGCCTTTGTTTCTGATGTCAAGTATCTAACATATTCTCTTACTTGACAGAGAGAGTCATCACCGACCTTCCAGCTAACATGGCTAGTGTAGTAAGTGCAGCAAAGCTGAGGAAGAAACAACTACAACAGAGGATAGCTGAGAAAAAGCTGAAGGTTCCCGCCCCTCCCTCGGTAAGCCTCATCTACTTCATTCGTACCTTAGTTTTCACAACTTATTTTTTGCTAACATCTTGTTTACAGAACCCTCAACCAACCAAGTATAAGAGGAAGAGGACCGAATCTCAAGCTCTGGCCATCGTCCCTCCTGATGAGGCCATTATGAAAGAAATTGAGGAGATAGGGGCTTCTCACACGTCTGAGAAGTCTGTTCTCGAGGGGGAACAATCTGAGAGGCTCGAGATTTTGGGGGTGTCTGATCCAAAGGATCTAGAAACCGCCTATCTCGAGGACTTTGTCCTTCACCGACGCCCTCCCCCAGCGGGGTCGGACAAGGTGTTTACTGAACTATCTGCCCGAGAAAGGAGGACTTGGGCCAGAAAGTCGTTAGAGGAGCTGGTCACCTTCAAAGATGAGGAGGCTATCAAGGCCAGGGGGGTTGACCAAGTAGAAGACCTGGTTTCTTCTTGGATGGATGTAAGTTTACTTAGTGTTTGTCCATCCTTATATGTTGTTTATCACATGCTAACGGCTGATGAAACAGGTCTCGGTGCGAATGAGCGTGATGGCTCAGCAGTTCAAGCATACGGTGTCTACTGACATCCAGAGGCTGAAGGACCAGCTGAAGGCCACTGAGCAGCAGAGGGACGAGGCCATAAAGCAAAAGAAAAAGGCCGAGGAGCAGCTCGCCTAAATGCAAGATGACTTATCTTCATCGGCTGCTTCTCTTAAAGATCAAGAGGAGAAAATTTCAAGCCTAAAGAAGAGGTTGAAAAAGGTCCGTTCCATGAAAGCATCAGTGGAGGCCACTCTGGCAAAGAAGACCGAGCTGCTGAATAAGAATGCAGCAACACATGTCGAAGAGTGGAAGAACTCTCCTGCTGGAGCTGATTATGCTGCTACTGTGGGGCTTGCGTCCTACGATCATGGTGAGGCTGATGCGATACGCAGAATCGGCCAAATCATGGAGAAGGAGGACGTCAACCTCTTGCACCACGTCCAAAAGGCTTACACGAAGATGCAAGAAGATGATGAGAAAGCCATGATGGATCCTGAGCTTGATGCTGAGTTCACTCCATCAAAGAAGGATGATGGGACTGTGGAGCCAGCCACAGGGGAGACCGAGGTCCAAGACTCTTCCGGTACCTCTTCCAGTGAGGATCCAGCTAGGACCGCTGAGCTGCGCCGTAAAGGCAGGAATGACAAAGGGCAGCCAGAGGAGTCTAGTCCTGAGTAGCCTTGTATTTTAACCAGCTCCTGTTGTGTAATGAAACTTGTTTTTGTGGTGTAATGAAACTTTATGTAGTGAATGATAGTGATTAATAAAATACTTTTTGTTCCATTCTGCGTTTGTCTCCTTGTTTTCTTTGTCTTCATAATTGCTTGATAATTTTATACAAACACTTAGTGAATTTTAGCAAAGGACCAATTTTTACTGGTCAGACGACATGTGCTTTACCGGTCAGATGACATGTGCTTGTCCCGAGGGAGGTGCGATACTGCTCCTTAATTTATTATCTCGAGGGACACGTGCGACAAAATATGAGTCATTAATCTATTGTCTCGAGGGACACATGCGATTATATTCCAAGTTTAAGAACTGATAATCTATTGTCTTGATGGACACATGCGATTATATTCAGTCTTTGTTGCAATACAAGTTACATTGATTAATTGTTACTTTTACAATTGAACGAGAACTAAATCTCTTTGCCCCAACAATTAAACAATGTAAACTGCTATACATAGAACTTCCTAAGGTTGTCGTCGTTCCATGGCCGAGGGACTATATTTCCCTGCTCATCCTCCAGCCTGTAGGTGCCTGGCCTGATTACCTCTCTCACTTTGCAGGGTCCTTCCCAATTTGGCTGAAGCTTACCCATCGTTGGTGCTCGACCAGTAGTCTCAAACTTCCTCAGCACCCAATCACCTAACTTAATCTCCCGAGGGAGAACTCTCTTATTGAAGTACCTTGTGATTTTTTGTTTATATACTATAGTCTTCAACAAGGCGTTTCCCCGAGTCTCGGGTAGTAAGTCGAGGTCGACTGCCTTTTGTGCCTCATTTTTGTCATAATCGTAGAAAGTGATCCGAGCTGAGGGAATGCCCACCTCTACTGGGAGAACTGCCTCACTGCCATAGACCAAGTTGAAAGGACTATTTCCTGTAGCCTCTTTAACTGTTGTTCGACTGGACCATAGGATTCCTGGAAGTTCATCAACCCAGGACCCCTTGGCACCCTCCAGTTGCTTTTTAATGCCATTGACTATGACTTTGTTGGCAGCCTCCGCTTGGCCATTGGTCTGAGGACGTCTGATGGCTGAGAACCTTGTTTGTATGCCAAACCTGGAGCTATATTCCTTGGTTGGCTTACTGTCGAATTGCCGACCATTATCAGACAGGAGAGTCCTCGGGACACCAAATCTTGTAATTATGTTCTTCCAAATGAAGCTCTTGACTTGTTTATCGCTGACCGTGGCTGATGGTTCAGCCTCAATCCATTTTGTGAAATAATCAACCGCCACTAATAGGAACTTCCTTTGTCCCGAGGTTGGGGGAAAAGGGTCGAGGAGGTCCATCCCCCATCGATCAAAGGTCAGTGTTGGTAGTATGGCGGTGAGGTCTTGAGCTGTCCTTCTTGGGATGTCAGAGTAGAATTGGCACTGTTTGCATTTTTGTAGGAGGGTGGTGGCATCCTGTTTGAGCGTGGGCCAATAGTACCCTGACCTGAGGGCCTTCCCCGCAATTGTTCTTGCGCCATGGTGAGCACCGCATGCCCCTTGATGTATCTCTCTTAGCACATAGTCACCTTCTTCGGGAGTTATACATTTTAACAAGGGATGGGTGAATGATTTTTTCTATAAGTGGCCGTCGTGGAGGAGGAACCATTTGGAGGATTGTTTGACCCTCTCAGCATCCCGTGTGTCATCGGGAAGCCTGCCCTCGGCCAAATAGTCGATCAGGGGTTGCTGCCAATTGTCCCCGAGGTCTAAAATGTGTACAACTTTTGGTTCATTGATGCTCGGCTCTCTTAAAACTTCCCAGTTGATTGTCCGAGGGGCCATCCAATCGGCTGAACTAGCGAGCCTGGCTAAGGCATCAACCTGTTGGTTCTCGGACCGAGGGATGTGGCGTATTTCAAATTTTCTCAATTTCTGGCTTACACCCTGAACTTTTTGGAGGTACATCTTCATTCCGTCTTCCTTGGCCTCAAATTCTCCATTGACCTGCCCAACTATTAGCTGCGAGTCCGAATTAGCAATGATCGAGTGTGCCCCCGCTGCTTGACACATCTGAAGACCGAGGAGCAGGGCCTCGTACTCGGCTTCATTATTAGATGTTGTGAAGTCAAACTTTACCGCGTACTCCAACCGATCGCCTTTATCTGTCTTGATTAATATTCCTGCCCCACACCCTGTCCGAGTGGCAGATCCATCAACAAATAGCTCCCATGGCTGGGAGTCGTCGGGGGAGGCTGGTCGGTTGGTGCACTCTACTATGAAGTCAGCTAAGGCCTGAGCTTTGATGGATCTTCGCGGTTCATACTGTAGGCCGAAGTCTGACAACTGATTCCTCCACTCGGTCGTTCTGTTTGAGTGGTTTTTCCCCTTGAGCATTTTCTGAATGGGTTGTCCGGTTAGGACTTTAATCTTATGGGCTTGGAAGTATGGCTTTAGTTTTCGGCTGGCCATGATGAGGGCGTATACCAACCTTTCGATCTGAGGGTACCTCTATTCAACCCCTCTGAATGCGTGACTGATGAAGTACACAGGATGCTGAACCTTCTTCCTCTCGGCCACCAGAACAACACTTAGTGCATGTTCAGAGACTGCCAAATAAACGAACAAAGTCTCTCCCGGCAAGGGTGAGACTAGTTTGGGGATAGTAGTAAGATGTTGTTTGAGCTGCTAGAATGCCTCTTCAGCTTCGGCATCCCACTCAAATGTCTTTCTTTTCAAGGTTCTGAAGAACGTTAGGCTCTTATCTGCTGATCTGGACAAGAATCTCCCGAGAGCTGCTATGCAATTCGTTAATCTTTGTACCTCTTTCACAGTCCGAGGGGATTGCATGTCCATTATAGCTTGAATTTTGTTTGGGTTAGCTTCTATGCCCCTTTCGTCAACTAGAAACCCGAGGCACTTTCTCCCCTTGACCACAAAGACGCACTTCTTCGGGTTAAGTTTCATGTTATAGTGCCTCAGCGTTTGCATAGTTTCCTTCAGATCCTCAACATGATTTTTTGCTTGTTTGCTGGTGACGATCATATCGTCAACATATACCTCCACATTCCTCCCAATTTGTTTTTCAAAGATCTTGCTCACTAACCGTTGGAAAGTTGCTCCTGCATTTTTGAGTCCGAAGGGCATGACTTGGTAGTAGTATACCCCCTGGTTAGTGATGAAGGCTATGTGGGGTTGATCTGTGGTGGCCATCGGGATCTGATGATACCCGGTATTTGCATCCATGAAGCTGAATAGAGCATGACCGGCTGTTGAATCAACTAACCTGTTAATTTTTGGCAGAGGATAGTCGTCTTTGGGGCTAGCTTTATTGAGATCAGTGAAGTCAACACACATACGCCAACTACCGTTTGGCTTTTTGACAAGCACCACGTTTGCCAACCACTCAGTGTATTAACATTCTCGAATAAACCCTGCCTCCAACAGTTTTTTAACTTTGGCTGCAGCTGCCGCAATCCTCTCGAATCCCTGATGCCTTAGTTTCTGTTTTATTGGCTTATAATCAGGTTTTATGTTCAGCTCATGTTGCATGACCGAGGGACTGATGCCGGGCATCTCATTTGCTCAATAGGCGAACACATCTCTGTATTCTTTCAGCACTTCGATGATGCTGTCCTTCGTCTCTGGGCTAAGGGTCTCACCAATGCGGACCGCCTCCTCTTTATTTTGACCGATGACTACCTCCTCATATCCTTCTACAGGTTGAGGCCTTGCATAATGTTTATTGTTCTCGGTCAGATACAATTCCATGCCAGAGGATGTTGGCGGTGATGGTGATATTTTTCTTTTCTTTGTTTCGGCCGACCCTTCAGCAGCTGTTTTAAAACTATTGACATAGCATTCACGTCCAGTGCGCTGGTTGCCATACAGCTTCCCGACGGTACTGTCATCTGTTTCGAACTGGAGCAGCAGTTGGTAGGTGGAGATGGCCGCTTTGATCTGGTTAAGAGTAGGCCTACCAAAGATGACGTTGTATGGTAGAGGGATGTCAACAACCACATAATTGACCATCAAGTTGCGTCCGCGTCCCTTCTGCCCGATCCGGGTGGGCAGCTTGATCGTACCTACTGGATAGGTGGACTGCCCACCGAATCCGACGAGGGGACGTCCCAAGGGCTGGACCTCTGCCTCTGAAATGTTGACTTTTTGAAGACAATCCAGCGTGATGATGTCCGCAGAACTACCGCTGTCGATCAGGACCATTTTCACATTAACATTGGCTATCTTGACCACGACGACAAGTGGGTCATCGTGCGGTACCTGGACGGAGCGGATCGTCGAATTGTCAAAGGTCATTGTTGGGCAGGTGGGTTTGTCAGCTGACCCAACCCTCAACATCTGATGGGCGAGGGAGCTTAGGTGATCCTTTCGGGCATTGTTGCTCACCCCGCCGGAGGCGAATCCACCAGCAATGACATTGACGTCCCCGAACGTCTCATCGCTGTTTGTCTGATGGTGTTGTTGTTTTTTGTTATTTGGAGCTGTCTTGAGGTACTTGTCGATCTTTCCCTCATCGGCTACCCGATTCAGGTGCTTTTTCAGCTCCCGACAGTCGCGGGTGGTGTGTCCACACTCTTTGTGGTAATCACACCACAGACTTTTATTTCTCCTCCATTGGGAGGTTTTGACGGGGTTTGGTTTAGGAAGAGGGATGCTGTCCTTGATGTCCATGTAAATCTCTTGTCGATTCTTGTTGAACCAAGGGTCATTGCTATCATCAGATTCCCGAGGCTTCTTACCCTTGTCTCGAGAGAAAGCTTCCATCTTCCTCTTTCCTTCCTTCCTCGATGGATGAGGGTCCATCGGGTGATTGCTGTCAGCTGCATTGATGTATCTTTTCGCCCGAGTCATTGCTTCGGTGAATGTGTTGACTTCATCATGAAGTAAATTGAAGCGAAAACGTCTTCGTTTGAGCCCAGACATCAATGCTGCGAACGCTACTGAGTCTTCAAGGTTAGATATTTCTAACGCTACTGAAACGCTTAATGTATTCGTCGAGGGTCTCATTCTCCCTCTGTTTGCAAGCCATAAGTTGTATGCTTGTCTTTTTGTGCCTCTTTGCTGCAACAAAGTGTTGGTTGAACAGCAACTCGAGGGTGGAGAAATCAGATATTACTCCTGATGGCAACTCACTGAACCAGTTGAGTGCCATCCCCTTGAGGGTGGTTGGGAAGAATTGCCACCAGGATGCTTCACTCCCTGTCTGGACGGCCATCTGAGCTTTGTAGGCGGCCATGTGATCAGAGGGATCGGTGGTGCCATTGAAATGCTCGATGGGTGGTACTTTAACTTTTTTGGGGTCAACAGTGTCCATAATCTCCTTGCTGAAGGGGGTCTTGTAGGTGAGGACACTTTGATGATGGTCACGACCCTCTTCTTCATAGTCTTCAAGAAACCAGTAAGGTTTCTCATTTGACTGGAGGCCGAGGGTCAACAGTGTCCATACGCTCTCGGTCTCTAGTTGAATCCCTGGCCGATGGTGCTAATGGGCGCTGAGGACGGTCTTCAGGTCTGTGAGTCCGGTTAGGTCCACAACCTCTTCCTCAGCATCCTCTCCAGCCCGACGCTTCTCATTGAGGCTGGTTCGAGCGTCGGAGTTTCTGACCCGGAGGTCTTTGATGATCTCCCTCGCGTCAGTTTGACGTCTATGCTCCTGACGAGCCTCAATAAGTTCCCTGGTGTCCTCGATAGTCCTGGATTTTTCACGAGCCCTCTGTCCTTTTTCAGCTTCAAACTTCCTCATCTCCTTCACCCAACTCTGATCACGACGCTCATGTTGAGCTTGCTTCCCCTTGGTCCGAGACCCCTCTACATCCTCCAAAGAGTGATGGGTAGGTGCTCGGCGTTTTTCAGGGACGAATGCTCGACTTCCAGAGGGTTGAGCTTGCAAGTTCTTGGCGAACTGCAGAAGACTTTCCTGGAAAGTCTGATTCATCAGTTGCATGATGGCTGTCAGCTCAGCTCGAGTGACAACATCCTGCTGAGGGGGCTGAGCAACTTCCATGCCCTGCCCAAGGGATTGCTCCCGAGGATCATGGTTATTGTCAACCTGGGCGTCCCCAACAGTGTGCCCCGAGGGCTGAGTGCCATGGTGTCTAGCTGCGTTCTGTCTTCTCGAGGTAGTCATGACTTGTTTGGAGGGTCCCCCTCAGACGGTGCTAATCTGTTCCTGGTAGAACTTTTGTCTGAACTGGACCTACAAACGCTTCTCGAGGACTAAATCTGACCTGCAAAACAGACAGAGGATGACTAACCCAGGGGGTTTTTTTCGGGAACGCCCCTCGGATGCATAAGTAGTAAGCTGGAAGAATCGATCCGAATTTTAAGGAATTTGTCAGAAATGGCAGGAAAAGCGTACCTTCAAATGCGAAAATTGTACTATATTTATAGTACGAAAGTAGAGTTGTCAGACCATTGGGATTAAATCTGACATCCCTCCGAAGGGAGTGTTTGTGAGGATCTTTTGCCCCTGTTAGGGGTAGAATAGTAATTTGCCCTGTGTTGTTCTGTTAGGGGTAAAATGGTAATTTCCTTTTATTGGGCTCAGGATCTGGAGCTGGCCCAAACAGATACCAATATGAGGCAAAAGAAAAATTATATTATTACCAGATTCGTTGATGAATTTGCTACCAACCGCCGTATGAAATCTTTGTGGTTCTTCAAATTTTTTTTGCAGAGTTCAATTCTTGTATTTTTCGCAAAATGAAATAGTCGTGTGAAGAAGATAATGGAAGGCACGTTTAATTACTGTAATAGTTAAGCACATAAAGAACAAAAAAGATTTCTTAGGGATTTGTAAAAGAATAATTGAATAATTAAGGAATTTTTTTTTGGGATTGTCTGTTAACCGCATAAATTTTCATTAATTTGGGATATTCGAGGTTTTTTTTTTGTGAGGGGGGGGGGGATATTGGACGTTAATTATTTGTTTTAAGCTTTTGAAAGATTTCAATCAAAAGTGCTACCATACATACAAGAGTAAGTGTTACAATAAGATTTTTTTTATCATAAAAAATAATAAAAATATAAAAGTGTTACCTCAAAAGTGATATATATAAATAAGTGAACATAAAAGTGTTGCCTAATAAAAAGGTGTGACTTTAAAGTGTTACATTTTTGTAAAGTGTTAAATTAAAAGTGATACTGTACAACAATTGTTACCATAATGTGTTACATCTTAGTAAAGTGCTACAAAAGTGTTACATATACATTTTGCAATATGAAATTATACAAAGTGTTACCCTTGGTTGTTACCTAATGTCAATTATGTTATAGTGAATCCTCCAAAATAACCATCACAAGTGCATTAACAACATCACAACAACTCCAACTCCCCCAAAAAAAGTTTGGGAGTAAATCATGTAGCACGGCTGATAAGGCTTGTAATGTGGCTAAAAATATAAATAAAAGGGATAAAAGCTCAAAACATGAGATCAAGGGAAAATATATGAAAATGAATGAGAAATGAAATTCTGGAGGCTCAAAAAGAAATGAAGGCCTTTTATCATGCGTAACATGCACAAAACCACTATTAAAGTTACTAGAATCCAATGTCAAACCCAAGATCATAATTGCACCAGGAACTAAGCACACATGAAAGAAAATATATGCAAAAGTGGCTCAAATCCTCCCGTTAACACAGTTTAAGTCCAAGACACAAGCAAGGTTGAGAAGAATTGACCAATACAAGGAATTTGAGCAATTGAAGTCAAGTCATAGCCAACAAATCACACATGTGGATCCATCCATATTCAAGAGCCATAAAGTTTTCAAAAATAAGCACAAGGGGTATAGAAGTAGTCAATTCCAACAATAAAACTCAACAGGGAGGAGAATAATCCAAAAATCAAACTCTCTAAAATTAGACCTATGAAAATAGTACAATCTTTTTGGCCACATGCAAACTCCTATTCCTAACGAATGGTACAAAACATGCAATAATCCTAAGAAAGCAATAAAACTAACTAAACACACCAAAAAGAAAACGAATAGAAAAAGGAAGAGGTCGGAATGATCTAACCAAACTAAATTCAATCTCCAACAAGAGTCTAATAAAGCACTAAATCCAAAATACATTCCGCTAGAAAATTAAACATGAAAAGGAAAGAAAATAAACCAAACTCCAAAGATAAAGGTTACAAGAAAAACTAAACTAGCATTTTTTTATTTGAATTTTTTTCGTTTTTCTGATTCTTTTTTGTAATTTTTTTTTCAATGCAATAAAAGACTAATTACATATATACAAAGAACAAAAATCCTCCTCCCAAACCGAATTTTGTCCCATCCCGGGACAAATGACCATGATGAAGAAAAGGAAAGAGGTGAAGCCGAGCTCTACTGACCGGGGCCCTAGTACCTAGGATAGTACTGGTCATTGAATGGCTGGTAAGGATAGAAAGTAGGCTCGGAGCCGGGATCATAGGTGGGTAGCCAGTTTAGAATGGTTTGGGAAGCCTTGGACCATCCTGGCCTCAACATTGTTCATATGCTCCCGCCACTAGACCCTCTGCAGTAGATCAACATCGGTAAGGAGTCCTCGAAGAGAATGGTCAACCCTGTCAAACTGTTGCTTGTTGTAGAGGTGCATGTCATCAAGGCGGTTCATCAAGGGTGACATGTCGAATGTGGAGGAGGAATGGCCTGCATAGTTGTGTCTCGGAGGCTCTAGTTGAGGTGGGGCTAGATGGGGCTGGGGATGAGCTTGGCCGAATGCCTGTTGAATCAGGTTAACCATCGAAACTGCTCTCTTTTCGGAGTCCGCCCTCTCCTGTAATGGGATGTTATCAGGTGGAATCCTCCACGGGTTATGTCCATCCGTGTCCTGACAGGTAAGGCTGACATAAGCATTCAGAAAGTAGCACCATGAGATCTCCCGAACACACCAAACAAATCTCTTTGGCCCTCTCTAGTAATGTCTGAGAAAGTTTGCAGCTTTGAGGGCAGTGATGTCGAGGTAGGGGTTCTCCTTGATCGGATGCAGCTAGTGGATATCCTCAACATGGCCTACACTACAAGAAAACGGGCAAATAGTGATGGATTTTTGCGACGGAATTTAATTCCGTCGCAAATATAGAGTTTGAGACGGAATTCCACTTTTTTTGCGACGGAAATATCCGTCGCAAAAAAGTGACAAACCAAATCAAATGAGCACCTGTTTTTTTCGACGGAATTATTTGTTTGTGACGGAATAATCCCTTGCAAATATGCGACGGAATTAATTCCGTCATAAAGTCCCTCGCAAAAAATCGACAAAAAATTATGTTATTTTGTCGCAAAAAAATTAAACTAACACACAACAAATTAAACCTCTCCCCTAAACCGTCGTTCTTCTTTGCCCTTCTTCTTCTTCTCCTCTCAATAAACCCTTCTCCTTCTTCTTCTCCTCTCAATAAACCCGACAAGGACCTACCGGCGGTCTACCCTTCTTCCGGCGGTCTTTTATTTTCTCTGGTAATTTCTCACTGCCTTTTTAGTCGTCATTTTTTTTATTAAACACTTTTTTTTTATGATATTTCAATCGTTTTTGGTTTTTTCTCACGGAATTTTAGTGCCTTTATTATGATTATTAAACTTTAAAACTATGAAACTATTTAAGCCAGAAATACTTTGTATGCATATGTTACAATTGAAATATATAATTATCGGAAAATATAAATTGTCCTTATTTGATTAGAACATATAACGTGGCAAATCATACAGGTTACAGGCTCACAGGCACAAATACAAATAAGCAATAAAAACATTAAAAATTAAAAAATCAGTCAACTTTTTTTGCGACAGAATATTCCGTAGCAAAAGTGCATTATTATATATTTGTTGAAGTTTGTGAGGGAATTGCGAGGGAATATCCCGTCGCAAAATAGTTCGCTTGCGAGGGAATTTTCCGTCGCAAATTTTCTAACTTTGCGAGGGAATTTTGCAAGGGAAATTTCCGTCGCAAATTTGCGAGAGAATTTTGCGAGGGAATTTTCCGTCGCAAAATAGTTCATTTGCGAGGGAATTTTCCGTCGCAAATTTCCGAGGGAAAATTCTGTCGCAAACTTCAACAATTCCGTCGCAATCTTGGAAATTTGCGACAAAAAAATTTAGCGGGGGACATTTTGCGACGGACTTTCTCATTTTTGCGACGGAATTTGTCCGCCGCAAAATCGATGTTATCTTGTAGTGCTAAAGAATAGGCAGGCCATGTAATCATGCCTTCGATATAGATGGTGCCGGTGTTTGTTACA
This sequence comes from Suaeda aralocaspica, assembly GCA_016808085.1. Lineage (NCBI taxonomy): Eukaryota > Viridiplantae > Streptophyta > Magnoliopsida > Caryophyllales > Amaranthaceae > Suaeda > Suaeda aralocaspica. The sequence goes on from PYUH01000285.1 coordinate 1,350,134, forward strand.
CCTTCAGCAATCTCAGAGAATCGGCCTGCCAAAAAGAACCCAAAAGTTGTAGTGGAGAGGTTGCCTGACATACCCTTCTGTAATCATCCAAAGAAGTCTAATCTCATCCGGGTACACCTGCCCAAGCTCTCCTATGGAAAACAAGCAGTAAACCACATATCGAAGAAAGTGTCGAAGGGCCGGGTGTTGAACCTCCGATGCCTTTGCTATAGTAGAAGTAAAGGTGGAATTGCCGTATGTAATTGTCTCCCACCATGCTCCTTCAAAATAGGGTCCCCATGCATGTCTGTTGTGGACCATACTGCATTCTCAGTATTCCATAGAAATCTCTTATTCAACTTATCCACATCTATCTCATAGTACTGCCCGAAGTTTGAAAAGTTCATATGGCCCTTCCTTGAAGCTGAGGGGGTCTCCTGAGTGACATAGAAATGGTAATTGGATAAGAACTCAAAGGTCTCTTAAGGGGATCTCCTGAGTGGGTTTCCTAAGAGACATGGAAGGGGCAATCGGCACTAGGTTGCTTGCATGGCAGGGGAATCGACGGTAGGTGGTCGGCGAGTTGTGGGCTGCCGGTGTGGCAGGGGTGGTCCAGTGAAGACTAACCGGCGACTAGGAGGGTGACGAAAAGGGGGTTCAGTATAACACCCTGGTTTTCTCCTTCCTAAAACTACTAACATTTCCGGAAAACATTTATAAAATAATCGAGCCCCAACTACTTTAGAAAACCAAAGCATTACCGCCACCGTGAAAACGGCTAAGGCATTTACCAAAGTACTACAGCGGAAGACTTAACTTTTAAAAAAAACAAACCAAAACAACTTAATTAAAATAAACTTCAAAACCAAATCCCATGATACTTTATAACAACTTGGAACCGACATAACGGCCCTTCAAACCAAATAATATTTAATATCTTTAAAACAACGTTAATCCATCATGATATAATAAATAGCATAATGGTCACTTAATTTTAAGCAAATACTAAAACAACACGAACACTCTTCACATCAATCCCAGCTGATCGACTAGATGCCCACCTGAAACCTGTTGCTTACTCTTTATTCAAGACTTCTACTCGCCATAATAAATGGGTCGTCGTAGGGCCAAACAAAGATTAGCCATGCACCACAAAGCACGTAATCAGCAAAGTGAGTACATAAGCATTAAAGACAATGCAACACACTAGCATGAATAATCCTAGGCAAGAGCATCAAAGTAAAACATCAACCATACCTTACCACAATTGCAACATCATAAGACTCTAAGACTCTTACTTCAGAATTAATTATTATATAATGGATTTCGCATCGAACGGGCTCCTTCCTATAAAATAAATAATTGCCCAAAAGGGCCACCAACTTGGGAGCAACTCCAAGAAGGTATTACTATGCACCTAGTGGCGGAATTCCAGCGCATATAAGATAAAAATCTAAAATAGAAGTACAACGTCTTGTACCCCTAACTAGGAGTTGAATCCTCTGTTAGACAACTCCCCCCCACTGTCATACTCAAGGTATATACGTTCCAAGAGTTTTGGTGCGAATCCTCTTTCACTTTACGTGATTAACCATTTTATAACTTGTGATGAATCTCACATAACAAAACATCATAACATGCATAACATCACACAACATTTCATAACATAACATGACATGAACACCCATATTATATCTTCATAATAGTGAACATATTTTATTCCTTTTATTAATCCTCTCTAGACCACAATTAACTGTGAGTGGTTATTACTTCCTTAACAGTCCACACATAAACTGTGAGTGGATAACTTCCTTTACTAGTCCACACATAACTGTGAGTGGATAATAAATAAATTGCTCAATTACTACAATCATGTGAATAAAATTCACTAACTCTTCTTTGCTCAAAATATTATAAACATAATCTTTCATGCTTATTTTGACTACTAGTCAATTCTTTATTAAACATGCATTCCAAACATCCTTGATGTTATATTAATAATATATAATAATAGAATGTAAATAAATACTCATGGATTATCATGTAATCATGCATACTTGAACATGCTCATATAAGTCAACAAAAGTCAACAAGAGTCACATAACATACTTCATATCATATAGTTTCTAACATGAAACTTATATATTCAATTACTACTAGCATGATCCTAGCATGATATTCTACTCATGAATCTTTAGTATTTACGTACCTTGTATAATAGCGGTGATTTGCCACTACTTCTAGAACTCACTTGATTCGAACTCCTATAAAACATAAGAGGAAAACTATATAAGAAAAACCTCTTTGACTAAACTTTACAGCAACTCTAAACTACTTTTTACTAGTGGATAAACATCCATAACCTTCCTTACTATGTCTCATCAATTCCATAATTGTCTCTTTATTTTTCTTTTCGAAAACTTCTATTTTCATTACTTTCCAAAAATGGCAGCTTTATTTAATTATTCAAGCCTCTAAAACCTCTTTAAAACACTTATTTTGCATAAAAACACCATATTAATATCCTTATAGGTTTATGGTTCGATTCTATGCATTAGAATTTAATTTGGAAACTTGTAAGTAATAACACTAATTTTACTTCTTATAAACATGCCTTAATAAAAATTACAGCATTATTTATTTAATTAAAAATCCTTTTAGACCTCTCTAAACTTCATGAAAAGCCCTAAAAACAACATGGATTGATCATATAATGTAATACTTAACTTATATGATTAATTCATGCTAATTACATACTTTAAAACATAATATGATTTTATAAAATCTGGACAGCTTATAAATCATACTAAAATCATCTTAAACTTCATAAATCATACTAAAAATATATGTAGTGATCATAGATTTCTATATAGATCATACTAGCATAATATGAACTTAAAACTTGTTTAACATGTATTTAATAAATTTTCAGATTGTGTTAAACTTTAAATTTGTTAAAAACCATCTAAACACAAATAACTTACATCATAATAATTAAACAGATCATACCACTCAACTAGATCATAAAAATAATAAAACAATAAAACTTCATACTTTCTCAAACCCTAATTAAAATTTCATGATCAACTTTTTAAATCTATAATTACAAATCATAAAAACAGATTATAAATCTAAAAACATTACTAAAACATGATCATAAACATAATTTATAAAACATGCTAAGAATTCAATAAATTAGAAGAAAAAGTTTTTTTTTTTTTTTTTTTTTTTTTTTTGTACCTACGAAAATCGAGAAGGCAAAGGGGGAGGAGGTGCGGAGCGGCGGCGGGGCGGAGGGGAGAGGGGGGAGTGGCGGAGAGGTGGCCGGGACCTTCGGTTTCGTCGCTTCTCCCTTGTTTTTTTTTTTTTTTTTTTTTTTTTTTTTTTTTTTATATTATTCTCTCTTTTGCTTTTGGAAATCCTAACTTGAATGCTTGGGAAATTCTGAATTTTTGGTTTAAAAGGGGGTATTTAAAGCCCCAAAAGGATTTAGAGTTGGTTTAGGAAAAGCCCAAAAGGTCTAATTGAAGTGGGATTAGTTTAAAACACTTTTAAAAGCCTTACAAAATATTTTCACACATTTTAAGACCTTCATAAAAATTATTTTATGACCTTATAAAAATTTATTTCTTTAAAATAAAGTAAATAAAACTCCGTAATTAATTAAATTCCTTTAATTAATTATTTTCAAATACTTTTATTCCTTTAAAATACGTAAAATGTACGTATAAATACTATTTTAAATTTTATAACGTGTATAAAATTACGGGGTATTACATTCAGCCCCTAAGGTTCGAACAAATTTTTATTTTTTGTTTTTTCTTTCTCTTTGTTTTTAAAATCCTAACACACAAAACCTAACATTAAATCAGAAAATTCTGATTTAATGGGGTATTTATAGGCCAAAATTATGTTTAGATGAAATTACAAAAAATACCGTTAATGATTGAAATTACTTTTATGCTGTAACACACTGGAATTTCCTAACTTCCTACTTTATATTTTTCCGGAAAATATATTACAAATATTAAAGAATTATATTTATTAAAACTTCTAAATACGGAAAAACCAAAGTATTACCGCCAACCGTGATAACAGCTAACGCATTTATCAAAGTACTACAACAGAAGTCTTAAAACCAAAAACCAATTTAAAACTAAACTTCAAACAAGTCTCAAACCAATTTTAAATCAACATCCCGAAACAAAATCAACTTATAATTTTATTACACTTCGGAACCATTTCAATGGCCCTTAAAAACCAAAACTAAAATTTTAAAAATAAAACAACATTCAAATAAAAGTTAGTGATCCAAAGTCAACTTCGTCTCATGAACCGGTTGCACTAGTCTTGGAAACTCTTGGGTTTTATTCATTTTCTACAAAGACCGAATTCAAGTGTTGCATCTCAAGGGTTGATTGAAGGTCCAAAGTACAAGTCTAAAAGAAGCTACACGTGTGGCCCATTAAGCTACTGATTTGGGCGTGGATTTCTATCTTATTCCTAGTTTATTTATGATTATAATAATGCCATGAGTCACACTTAAAGTTGCTCTTAATGGCTGGTTATGTAGGAGGTTTTTTAGGCCTTATTTTTAGCTGATCATCACTAGCTAATTAAGGCATTTAGTGGTAGCTTAAATTAAGGAAAACTGTTGGCTTTTTGTTTTCCTTTAGGGACGGTTCTCCCCTTGACTTTTGGTGGCTTTTGTCTTTTCATTTGCTTCTCCTCATTACTATATATTGGAGAGCAAACAAGAAATAAAATCAGTTTTGAGTTATTCACAAAAAAACCGTGAGGTTGCCTAACATTCTTCTTTGTGTTTGTCCGAAGTGTGAGTGTTGTTCCTTGTTGCTTTGAGTTAGTTCTTGAGTGACAAGATTAGGGAGAGATTGAGTGTGTCTTGTCTCTAGCCTAAGAACCCAGAACTTTGAGTGTGTTCTTGAGTTTTGGTTAATTTCGTAATTTTAAGTTGTTTCAAGCTAAGGTGAGTTGTTTTTCTTTCGAGTCCAAATACCATTACAATTTGTTGGATGGGTATATTAGACTTACATCATCTGGTATCAGAGCCTGGATAAGGTTTTTCGTGAGAAAATTCGGTCAGTTTGAAGGAGCTTGAACAAAACAACAGATTCGGTCTGTTTGGAGTTGTGGTTTGTAAAGGCGATATCTCCTTCGTTTTATGTCCAAATTGAGTGATTCTTTTTTTGAATCTGGATTTTATTTTGTGTAGAGTACTCACAAAAATTTTCAGATTTTTTAGATATCTTATGCTAATAAACTGGGCAGGTTTTTGGAAGCAGCGCAGAAAAGGGGCAAAACTGGGAAGGCAGATTTAAACAGAAGATATCTCCCTCATCCGAAGAGATTTTGAGGAGTTTCTTTTTTTCAAATTGATTTTTTTGATCTGAATTTTCTGAATTTGTAAGCCTTTGAGAGTCTCGAGGCAATTTTCATTTGCTTTTTGTCTCTAATTTCGGCAGTTCTCAATCCTTGTAACTGTAATAGTCTAGCAAAATAGTGGAAAATCATGGATAATGAGGCATTTGCTAAAATGTTGCAAACAATTACTGAAAAATTGGAGAGTTTGGAGAAAAAAACGGAAGAAAATGAGGAGGAAAAGGCTAGGCAAAATACTAGGATGGATGCAATTGCCGATATGGTGTTGCAAACAACTAGAAAACTGAACGACTTAGAAAATGAGGATGTGGTAGTGGGAGCAGTCTTAGGCAATTTGATGAAGATAGGGGGCTTAAGATTGACCTACCAGAATTTGGTGGGGGGCATGAGAGTGAGGCCTTTGTAGATTGGGTAAGGCAAATTGAAACTGTTTTTGAGTATAAGGGGTTTGATGATAAAAAAAGGTTCAAATTGTCTGTTCTAAAACTCACTAAACTCGCTGCCCTATGGTATGAAAACCTCAAGGCAAATAGAAGGAGAGAGGGAAAAGAAAAAATTGACTCATGGGAGAAGTTGAAAAAGAAGATGAGGGATAAATGGGTAAATAGGGAGTATGAAAAAGAACAATACTTAAAATTGACCGATCTTTCCCAAGAAAACATGAGTGTAGAAGGTTACATTAAGGAGTTTGAGAAGTTGTGTTTGGTGTGTGACTTACAAGAGAAGGAGACCTTCAAAATCGCTCGTTTTATAAAAGGTCTTTCGAAGAGTATTAGCCAAAAAGTGGAAGTGACTCACTATACCGCTTTTAGTGATGTTTGTAAATTGGCTATTCGTTACGAAACTCAATTGAAAGAAGAGAAGCTCAAAACTTCTTTCAAAAGTCCTATGAAATTTACTCCTACTTACTCAAAGGGGAGTACGTTTCAAAACAAAACAGGTGGCTCCTTTCAAAATAAGTCTTCTTTTTCTGGTTCTAAGTTTGACAAAGGGAAAGAAAAGAATGTAATTTCACCTAGTGAACTTGCTACTAGGAGAAAGTGTTTCAAGTGTCATGGTAGAGGCCATATAGCATCCAAGTGCCCTAGCAAAAATGTTTTGACTGCGTCACAATGTGCCTTATTTGACGAAGAAGAAAAAATCTATAATTTTGTTACACAAGAGGAAGATGAAGAGTTTGATGAAGAGTATGATGAGGATATACCTCTAGAGAATGAAATGAGCATGATGGTGGTTCGGAAAATATTGTTTAGTGAGCCGGAAGTTGATGAGAAGCAAAGGAAAAATTTGTTCCATACTAGATGCAAGATTGGAGAGAAGACTTGCAATGTGATTGTTGATGGTGGTGCACAAACCGATGTAATCTCTTCCGAAGCTGTGAGTAAATTGAAGCTTACTACTAGAGATCATGAAGAGCCATACAAGTTGAATTGGTTGAACGATGGCACGGGAATAAGAGTAAAGAAGCAAGCTTTGGTGTCCTACTCCATTGGAAGCTTTGAAGATGAGAGGTGGTGCGACATACTACCTATGGATGCTTGTCATTTACTACTTGGAAGACCATGGCAGTTTGATCATGATTCGGAGCATAAAGGTAGATCTAATATGTATGTTGTAACTACTAGAGATGGTAGGAGAGTTAGATTATTACCTTTACCACCCAAAGTTGCTAAAAAAGAAAAAGAGAAAAGCAATTATCTTATAACTTGTAATGAATTTGATAAATAGTGGAAGAGAATGGGGGAGGTTATGCTTTGGTTGTGAGAACCAAACATGAACTTGGTACTACTTGTAATGACTCATCCACACTAAATGAGTTGTTAGAAGAGTACATGGATGTTTTTCCCAATGATTTGCCCAATGACCTCCCACCTATAAGGGGCATTGAGCACGCCATTGACTTGATTCCTGGAGCACCTTTGCCCAACAAGGCTGCCTATAGGTGTAATTCGGAGGAGATTAAGGAACTTGAAAGGCAAGTGAATGAATTGATAGAGAGAGAGCCTTAGCCCTTGCGCCGTTCCTGCCCTCTTAGTACCCAAGAAAGATGGTACTTGGAGAATGTGTGTTGATAGTCGTGCCATTAACAATATAACCATCAAATATCGTTTCCCTATGCCTCGTTTTCAAGATAAGTTAGATGAGTTGAGTGGTGCCTTAGTCTTTTCAAAAATTGACTTAAGAAGTGGTTACCATCAAATGAGAATTCGAGAGGGAGATGAGTGGAAAACGACTTTCAAAACAAAGCAAGGGTTGTATGAGTGGTTGGTGATGCCATTTGGGCTTTGCAACGCCCCAAGCTCCTTCATGAGATTGATGAATGAAGTTCTCCGTCCTTTTATTAATGATTTTATTGTTGTTTACTTAGATGACATTCTTGTGTATAGTAAAAACAATGAAGATCATGTAATTCATTTAAGGAGGTTGTTTGAAAAATTGAGGGAGGTAAAGTTGTATGGGAAGCTTGAGAAATGTGTATTCATGACGCCTAGTGTTGTATTCTTAGGGTACATTGTAACAGGAGAGGGGGTACTTGTAGATCCGGAAAAGGTGAAAGCAGTTCAATCTTGGTTAGCTCCAACCAATGTGCACGAAGTTCGAAGTTTTCATGGACTAGCCTCATTCTATAGGCGGTTCATTAAGAACTTCTCAACCATCATGGCTCCAATCACAGAATTGACAAAGAAAGGTGATTTTAAGTGGAATGAAACGGCACAAAGGGCCTTTGAAAAGGTCAAATTTCTTCTTTGCAATGCTCCTATACTTATGCTTCCAGATTTTAACAAGGTATTTGAGGTGGAGTGTGATGCAAGTGGAATTGGGATAGGTGTCGTTTTGATTCAAGAGAAGAAGCCCGTGAGTTACTTTAGTGAGAAGTTGAATGGGGCAAAGTTGAGCTATTCCACTTATGACCGTGAGTTCTACGCTATAGTTAGAGCACTTGATCATTGGTCTCACTACCTTAGGCCAAAGCCATTTTTTCTTCATTCCGATCATGAGGCTCTAAAGTTCATACATGGGCAACAAAAGCTCAACAAGAGGCATGCTAAATGGGTGGAGTTTCTCCAATCATTTACTTTCAATTCCAAGTACAAAGGTGGTAAGAGTAATGTCGTGGCTGATGCATTATCTCGTCGAAACTATTTGCTTTCCATGGTAGATGCTAAAATCTTGGGTTTTGATCAACTCAAAGAGTGCTACAAGGATGATCCCGACTTTGCTAGTGAGATGGAGAGTCCTACTAAGGATTTTGTGAGGCAAGATGGTTACCTATTTAAGGGTAACAAGTTGTGTGTTCCGAAGAGTGGAGTAAGGGAGTTGTTGGTGAGAGAAGTCCATAGTGGGGGATTGGCCGGACATTTTGGGATACAAAAGACCCTTGATATTTTAGGCGAACACTTCTATTGGCCTAGAATGATCAAGGATGTTACTCATGTTGTTGAGAGATGTGCTACTTGTCAAAAGGCTAAGGGGCACTTCACCAAGGGTCTCTACACTCCATTGCCTGTTCCTGATGCTCCATGGAAAAGTGTTAGTATGGATTTCATTGTGGGGTTGCCACGGACACAAAGGGGAAGAGATAGCATCATGGTAGTGGTAGATAGATTTTCTAAAATGGCACACTTTGTAGCTTGTAATAAAACTGATGATGCCTTGAAAGTGGCCGAACTGTACTTCAAGGAAATTGTTAAACTCCATGGCATTCCTCGAAGTGTAGTATCTGATAGGGACTCCAAATTCCTCAGTCACTTTTGGAGGACCCTATGGAAAGTTGTTGGTACCAAGTTACTATTTGGTAGTACCTCTCATCATCCCCAAACTGATGGGCAAACAGAGGTGACAAATATAACTTTGGGTACGTTGTTGAGAGGACTTGTGAGCAAAACGCAAAAGGATTGGGACATGAAACTAGCCCATGCGGAGTTTGCTTACAATAGAGCTCATTCCCTAACTACTTCTCGTTCCCCATTTGAAGTAGTTTATGGAGTGAACCCATTTGTGCCGATTGATCTTGTTCCCATGGTTATGAGTGACATTGTGGAGAAAGATGCTAAGAGGAGGGTGGAAACCTTTCAAAAAACCTATGAGCAAGTGAAGAAAAGAATTCAGGAGATGAATAAAAAATACCAAGCGAGAGCCAATAAAAACCGCAAACAACCTATTTTTCATCCGGGGGACTTGGTTTGGTTACATTTGAGGAAGGAGAGGTTCCCTAAGCTTCGCAAGAACAAGCTTATGCCTCGTTCTGATGGTCCTTTTAGAGTTCTTGAGAGGGTGAATGACAGTGCTTACAAAATTGAGCTTCCAGATGAGTTGATGGGCGTTAGTGCTACTTTCAATGTAGGGGATTTGTCACCATACTTGGATGATTCAAGTTTGAGGGCAAATTTTTCTAAAGAAGGGGGAAATGAACCAAAGTCAACTTCGTCTCATGAACCGGTTGCACTAGTCTTGGAAACTCTTGGGTTTTATCCATTTTCTACAAATACCGAATTCAAGTGTTGCATCTCAAGGGTTGATTGAAGGTCCAAAGTACAAGTCTAAAAGAAGCTACACATGTGGCCCATTAAGCTACTGATTTGGGCGTGGATTTCTATCTTATTCCTAGTTTATTTCTGATTATAATAATGCCATGAGTCACTCTTAAAGTTGCTCTTAATGGCTGGTTATGTAGGAGGTTTTTTAGGCCTTATTTTTAGCTGATCATCACTAGCTAATTAAGGCATTTAGTGGTAGCTTAAATTAAGGAAAACTGTTGGCTTTTTGTTTTCCTTTAGGGACGGTTCTCCCCTTGACTTTTGGTGGCTTTTGTCTTTTCATTTGCTTCTCCTCATTACTATATATTGGAGAGCAAACAAGAAATAAAATCAGTTTTGAGTTATTCACAAAAAAACCGTGAGGTTGCCTAACATTCTTCTTTGTGTTTGTCCGAAGTGTGAGTGTTGTTCCTTGTTGCTTTGAGTTAGTTCTTGAGTGACAAGATTAGGGAGAGATTGAGTGTGTCTTGTCTCTAGCCTAAGAACCCAGAACTTTGAGTGTGTTCTTGAGTTTTGGTTNCGTGTTCTTGAGTTTTGGTTAATTTCGCAATTTTAAGTTGTTTCAAGGTGGAGTTATTTTTCTTTCGAGTCTAAATACCATTACAATTTGTTGGAGGGGTATATTAGACTTACATCAGTTAGTCATTCATAAGCAATAGAAATAAAACTACAAAACACAGCAGACGCTCTCACTCCAGCCTATCATGAAATGACATATGCCCACTTGTACCTGTATCTTTTCTTATTGGAGACATCACCTCACCAACAAGTGGGTCATTGTAGGGCCAAGTCCAAGACAAAGCCATGCACATAAAACAAACAGTCATCAAAGCTGAGTACATAACTACTAAAGACTATGCAACAAAACAACATGAACTAAAACATACACACAACTTACCTTTGACAACCTTTCACCTATGCATAGACTTAACAAAATAAATTACTATATTTTAACTTTTGGATTCTGCATCGAACGGGTTTCATTTCCTTAAAAATCACCCTGTTGGGTACCAACTTGGGAGCAACTCCAAGAAGGGATTACTATGTCACATAAAGTGACGGAATTCCAACGCATTATAAATATAAAAGACTACAACGTCTTGTACTCCAATTAAAAGTCATAGCTCATTGTTCCATGCGACTCCCCCCATTGTTCATACTCAAAGTACATACGTTCCAAGATTTTTGATGCAAATCCTGTTACGCTTTACGTGATTAACCAATTTAACAATGTTATGACTCACATATAACATCACACAAGAACATGCATCACATCAAGCAAGCCATATTAACTATATTCAACTTAAAGTGATTCAAAACTAATCTCATGTGTATCCTTTAATTAAACTGGACTTTCTTTACCACATATTAACTGTGAGTGGCTAAATATTTACTTTCTCCTTGACCACACATTAAACTGTAAGTGGAAACATGTATAAAACATTTGCTCATAAACTCCTTGTAATCATTTGAATAAAAATTCGCAACTACCTTTGTTGTTGATTAAGTAACTAACCAACTTTAAATTAACTTCCTTCCTTTATTAATAAACTATTGGCCAAATTAAACTAATTGTAATATTCCAATTCAATCTTATAAATTTTTATTGCAATTTAACATGGAATGTCGACATAATATGAAATCATGCTTCTAATAAAACTTGTCATGCGCATAAATTCATGATTCAATCAAGCATAACAACATTTCATAACATAAAGGATCATCCAAGCATGAATTCTAGCTCTTATGTTTGTCTTTATTACTTACGTACCTTTTAAACTAGTGGTGCTCCGCCACAACTTCTAAAAGTTGACTAATTCATAGTCTCCTACATAAAAAAAACCGAAACTAAATTAAAACCTTGTTGACTAAGTTCTACAACAACTCTAAACTAGTTTCTATATTGGAAACTTGTCCAAAACATTCCTTATATGATCTCGGGGAGGAGGTGGTGGCCGGCGAGTGCTCCGGCGGTGGAGAGGTGGCTCCGGCGAGGCATGAATCCCGAGGTAAGAAAAAAAGATCTCACTTTTTTTTTTTGAAAAACCGAACAAGAATTTTTTTTCGGAAACCAAACAAGAATTTTTCCTTTTCACTCTTTCTCTCTCTAGATTTTGGTATCCTAATGACAATTATGATGGATGAAATATGAAATTTTGGGTTTTAAAGGGTATTCATATGCGCCAAAGTAGGATTTGGAAAAGCCCAAACTTATCCTAAAAGGTGGAAATTACCTTTAGCATCTTGCCTCAAAATAAATTAGGAAACTCTTGAAAATTCTATTTTTAGAAGCCTTTTAAAAATATTTCATAAAACATAAAATATTATTTATAAACACAAATAATTATTTTTAATTAAAGCTTATTTTGAATTATTATTATTATTTTTCCATTTAATATTCTTACTGAACATAATTTTTCAACAAAAATTTTAAAATTAAACGAAAAAAAATACAAATATACTTTCTTAAAATACGTGATAATGTGGGGTATTACATATGCCCTTGTTTTAAAACAAATAAGGAAACCTTTTAAAATCCAAATGTATAAACTTCTTAAAATATTTTATGAAAAATAAAGTGACATCAAATAACTTATAAATTTTATAAACCATGAAAATAATTATTTTAACTCATAATTAATTAAATTGTTTCTTTAATTTATTTATTTAACTTATTTTTGACCAAAAATACGCTAAATAATTATGAATTTAAATTCATAACATAAGTGAAAATATGGGGTATTACATTCTAACCCCTAAAAGAAGTTTCGTCCTAAAACTTTGAGTAAATTATTGTATGGAACTTGAATAGATACTACATTTCTTTTCAAAACTTTTTCTTTTTAACCTTAGTTGTTGTAGACTATAGACACTTAAATATAATTCTTCAAAATAAACGTAACACTTTGGTAAATCACCGAAAAACTCGCAAAAAATTTAAGGGAAAAACTCTCGAAATTCTATCGCACTCTACCACCCTTAAGAATCGAGTTACGTCCCCGTAACTCTACTAACCTGAAACAAATCTGGATACTTTTTCCTCATCATATCCTTGTCTTCGCACGTTGCTTCCTTGGTTTCTTGGTTAGACCACAAAACTTTTACTTTTTTGACACCTTTTTTACGAGTATAACGAACTTTATTATCAAGAATTTTAATCAGTTTCTCGTCATAAGTCAAACTTTGGTCTAATTATATCGTCTGAAGTTGTAACACATGAAAAACATTGTGTACTTTGCTCGATTCCAATGGTAAAGCTAGTTTATACGCAAACTTTCCAATTATGTGCAAGATTTCATAAGGTTTAATATACTTTATTTGGGCTTAGTTTCCCCTTTTCCCCAAACCTCATAACACCTTTCATTGGTGATACTTTCAGTAACACCTTGTCACCAACTTTAGACGCAACTTCGTGACGCTTTTGGTCCGCATGGTCTGCATAGGATTTCTGTTGGTAGTCACCTCAATAAACTGAGGTCCTAAAATTACTATCTTGCTTATGTTGCTCCAACATAGAGGACTTCTGCACTTCCTTCCGTACAATGCCTCAAAAGGTGCCATGCCAATACTTGCATGGTAGCTATTGTTGTACGAAAATTCTATCAAATCCAAGAAATCCTCCCTTCCCTTAGAAACCCATCACACAAGCTTTTAGCATGTCTTCTATTGTCTGTATTGTCCTTTCTATTTGTCCATCGGTTGCTGGATGGAAAGTCGTACTCATCTTCAACGTAGTACCACAGTTCTCCTGGGCACTTTTTCAGAATTTCGAAAGAAACCTAGAATCTCTATCTGATACGATCCTTTGGAATTGCATGTAGTCTCACAACATGCTTTATGTAAGCCTTTTCCAATTGTTCCATTTCCAAGTCTCCTTCATCGGTATAAACACTGCTAACCTAGTAAGCCTATCCACCACAACCCATATAGTATCATTCTAATTATTTGACTTTGGCAAGCAGGTTAAAAAAATCCATTGATATGCCATCCCACTTCCATCTTGGAATCTCAAGTGGTGTAACCTCTCCTTGTGGCCTTTTATGCTTAAATTTCACCTTTTGTCACTTAAAACACTTGCTCACGAATTTACCTACTCTTCATTTTAGGCCACCAATACACCTTTTTCAAATCTTTATATCATTTATCACCTCCAAGGTGAACCGAGTATGGTGTATGATGACCTTCCTCCCTAATTTTCCATTTTAACTCCTCATATATTTTTGCGGTACACACCACCTTCCATTATACCTTAAACTTCCATCTTCATGAATTTTGAAGTCCATAGCCTTTCCTGCCTTCAATTTGTCCTTTATTCTATCTAATTTCACATCTTCATCCTGGTTCTCCTAGATCTCCTTAAACACTGTTGGTTGGATACTAAGATTACAAAGTATTCCTTCCAACAATCCCTCTTTCACTATCTCCAAATTAAGCCTCGCCATGTACCTACACAGTTCGTTAGCAAACACTAGAGAATTCACTCCATGTTTCGTTTTACGACTTTTTAGAGCATCCGTTACCACATTGGCCTTCCCTTTATCGTATTGGATATGTAAAGCATAATCCTTAATCAATTCGAACCATCTCCTTTGTCGCATGTTCAAATCCTTTTGTGTGATAAAACTCCAAGCTCTTATGATCCATGTAGATTCTACACTTCACCCCATACAAGTAGGGCCTCCATATATTCAAAGCAAACATGATTGTTGCTAGCTCAAGATCGTGGGTGAGATAGTTTGCTTCGTATGGCTTCAACTGTCTTGAAGTGTACGCGATCATCTTTTTATTTTGCATTAAAACATAACCCAAACCATTTTAAGAAGCATCACTATACACGTCATAGAAATCACTCCCATCTAGCAGAGTCAACATCAGAGCCGTAGTCAACCGCTCCTTTAGAGTCTGAAATGCCTCCTCACACTTATTAGTCTAAACGAGCTTACAACCCTTCTTCATTAACGACGTCATCGGCTTAGCAATCCACGAAAAGTCCTTCACAAATCTCTTGTAATACCCTGCTAAACGTATGAAACTTCGCACGTCCAACACATTCTTAGGTGTAGGCCGCTCTTTCATTGCTTCAATCTTAGTTGGATCCACTTCAACTCCTTTTGACACAAAATATCCAAAAAACACAACGTTCTCCAACCAAAATTCACACTTCGAGAATTTGGCATACAACTTATTCTCCCTCAACGTTGTTAAAATCGTTCTTAAATGGTCTACATCCTCCTCATTCCTCTTAGGCCCTGTTCTCCTCGTCTTATTTTTGCTTAAATGAACTTATTTTTGCCTAACTGAACTTATTTTTGCTGATCTAAACTTATTTTTGCTGATCTGAACTTATTTTTGCTGAATTGAACTTATTTTTATTGATCTGAACTTATTTTTGCTGAAATTAACTTATTTTTGCTGAATTTGTTTTATACTAATTAAAAATTATTTAGGTGAAAATAATTGATGTATTATATAGTATAATTGAATTTTATTTAGGTGAAAATAATTGATGTATTATAATCTCTAAATTATATATAACCTGATTTTTTCCCTCAAATTTCAAGAATCTTATGGACAAAGGAATGCACAATATTTTATCATCTTCTTTTTAGTATCATATAGTTTCCATGTAATATAATATTATCATATATCTATATTAACATATATTTATTTTCATATAAAATAATATATTTCCAATTTTACATCAAAAATATAAAATCATATGTAAATATTTTTCTTTCATATTATTTCCATACAATACATATTCTCTTCGAAAATGCTACCTAAATATTTTTAAAATTATATTCTACTGTTTTTATACTATAATTTCTCATTTACAAATATGTGCACATATAAATATCCATGTACACATTAATTTTGCATAATACATATAGTTTTTTGTTTTTTTTTTAACTGAACTTATTTTTGCTGAACTGAACTTATTTTTGCTAAACTGAACTTATTTTTGCTGAACTGAACTTATTTTTGCTGATCTGAACTTTTTTTTGCTGATCTGAACTTTTTTTTGCTGATATGAACTTTTTTTTGCTGATGTGAAACTTATTTTTGCTGAACTGAACTTATTTTTGCTTAACTTAACTTATTTTTGCTGAAAATAATTAAAAATAAGACGAGGAGAATAGGGCCTTAGAGTACACAAAAATATCATCAATGAACACAACCACAAACTTATCCAAAAAACATTGGAAAATCCTATTCACCAAGTCCATGAAAATTGCTGGCATATTCGTCAACCCAAATGGCATAATGGAGAACTCATAGTGTCCATATCTCGTCCGAAAAGCTGTCTTCGGTATTTCTTCATCGGCAATCCTCAATTGATGGTATCCTGACCTCAAATCAATCATTTGGAACACATTAGCTCCTTTCAACTAATCAAACAAGTCATCGATTCTTGGTAAAGGATACTTGTTTTTGATCGTCACCTTATTCAACTCCCTATAGTTAATACACAACCTCATGCTCCCGTCTTTCTTCTTCACAAACAGCACTGGCGCTCCCTAAGGTGAAGCACTAGGCCTAATGTAACCATTCTCCAAAAAATCCTATAACTGCTCCTTCAACTTGCTCATTACCGCGGGTGCCATCCTATACGGTGCTTTGGAAATGGGCGGCATTCTTAGAACTAAGTCTATGGTGAAGTCAATTTCTCTCTTCGGCAGCGTTCCCGGAATCTCCTCTGGAAAAACCTCTAGGAAATTCGTCCCTACCTTATTGTCCTCCAGCTTAAAAGACTCAACTTGATGTACATCCACTAGTGGAAAAAAGTCATAGGTAACGGGCCAAAAGGGTGTTTAGGTTACGGTCATCGTTGTTAGCTAAAGTGCGTTGCATATTGTTTTAGGTTATGGGCAATGTTCGTAACCTAAAATAGTACTTTAAGTAACGGGCGCATCTTAGATCCCGTTACTTAAAGTCTTGCACAATTATATAAAATCGAGACTTTAGGTAACGGGATGAATAATAAGCCTGTTACTTAAAGTTATGAATTTTGCAAAAATTAAAGACTTTAAGTAACGGGAATTTTTAAGGCCCCTTACTTAATGCCTTAATTTTTTTTTTTTTCCAAATATAATCAGATTTAATACTACACATCACACAATGTAGTGGCAACACCACCACTAACCACTAATCCTTTTATCATTGCCATAGTCACTGAACTAACAAGAGACTTTAGAAATGAAAATATGAAACAAACTAAAATACACCACTAACCACTAATATTTGTACATATGCATTTAAAATAAACCACAATTTACATCAGAAATGAGAATATGAAATCAATTAAAATATACATTAAAAATTAGAATATGAAATCAACTAAAATATACATTAAAATTAGAATATGAAATCAAATAAATTATACATTAAAAATTAGAATATGAAATCAACTATGCAATATAGAAACTACCTTCAAAACTTGTTAAGTGTCTTAATAAGGCTAAAAGTCCTAAAACATAATAGGACACTTTCAAACAAAAAGAGACAAGTCTTTCGCTTTATCATTTGAAATCCTATAGAATGAACGTGATCAAGCTCTGAAACATCCACTACACATGTAAAAGTAAAGAAAGAGTGGATGAGTTAACATATCCATTGTATTATACCAACAAAAAACATCCTTCATGGAACACAGCCATGATCAATTCATTTCCACCACTAAAAAATTATAATGATCAAGTTTAATATCAGACAAGTTAGCTAAGCCTAGTATATTAAGTTTTTTATAGACCTTGGTGAAACTTAGCCAAGCCTAGTATAAAAAATTACCAGCAAATCAAAGAACCTTAGAAAAAAGATAACGTGAAATAATCAATCGTACACTTTTTACATAGACAAAGTTTGCGCTCACTCATCAAAATATACTGCTACATCAATTATGGAAAATCAGCAAGTAAATACAAATGATGTCTGAGCATACCTGAATGTAAGGGAAATAAATATTCTTGAGCTTGCACTACAGTTAAAAAATATTAGGGAGCTTCAACTTGGGTTTTAAGACAATCTGCGGTGCGTAGGGTTCAAAAAACAAAAATTTATTAGCAAATTAGCGCTGCAGCAATGTCTTTATTCTACTCCACGTGAGCACTGTACCAATTTACAAATTAGTGAATAGAATACTGTATAAGCAGCTAACTTTTCCACATGCTTAAAGTCTTAGCAACTAAGGTACTAGATCCAAGGCATAGGCATTCAACTAAGCAAAGGGACATGGTACAACTTGCCCTTAGTTGTATTAATTAACTACCAAATCAATGAAATAAACGTAGCTAGAAAACATATGCAACACAAAAGTTAGATCGAACAAAAATACAACTTTTCTAATTCTTCTATAAGGCTAGAAGTTGTCCATTTTTTTCGACTTCACAAAACAAATTTGCTTTCACGATGTGCTTACATCAATCAGAAATCTTTAGCTCAAGCATTCAAGGTCATCACAATGTGCCATCACAATCAGCTTTCTAGCATTCAAGGTCTTAGCCAGGCCTCCTGCAATTCCACTTCCATTCCTATCCCTGGCTTCTTGCGTCACTTTTCCTACCATGATTCCTTGGAAACCCTTTTGCTGACCTCCAGCTGAATTACCTTTAAATTGCAACCCTTATCCTTCCTTTCCCTTACCGTTGGAGTAACACTCATACTCTTGATGTCCGAGCTTATTACACAAACGGCAAGTCACTAAGTTCCCAGCACAGTCATTGCATGTATGATTATTAGGACACTTCTTACAGAAGTAGACTCGAATACCTTGATTAGCAGTCTGCACCCTATTCCCATTACCAATTTCAGGCATTCGAAAGTTCCCCCTATTCCCCTGAATATTGTTGTTGAAACGAGGCTTCTTATATCCACCAGAACTCCCATATTGGTTGAAGTTTCCTCCACCATCCTTCCTTTTCTCCCTTGTCTCACTTTATTTAATCATCTCCTTCTTCTTTTCCTCTAAGGCATACAAGTGTGCAGCACTACCATATAACTCATCCAATGTCTCAAAAACTTTCCTTGCTAGTTGCAACTGAATATCCATGGGCGGATCCTCTCAAAACGACTAGTCTTCAGCTTCTCCGTTTCAACAACCTCCTTAGCAAACCTAGACAACTATATAAATTCGAGTAGTACTCAGTAACCGACATACTCCGCAAATTAAGCTCCAAAAACTCATCAACCTTCTGCTTTTAAAGGAGCACAAGGTAAAACTTGTTGTGAAACTACTGCTGAAACACAGTCCGATTGAATCCTAGCAACGCCTGATCACGGCTTCATTCTGTGACCACCAAAGATCTGCTTCTCCCCTCAGGTAGTAAACTGCATGGTTTACCTTATATTCTTCTGGAAACTCAACCACACCAAACATCTTGTTAAACCCTCTCAGCCATCTCTCCAAAACAGTCGGATTGGGTTCTCCTTGGTACGTAGGCAGCTTGCTTTGAGCAATTTTCTTGAAAAATTCTCCACCAAGGTCGCCTCCATTATCATTTCCTCTAGCGGCTAAATGTTGAGCTATAGTTGCCAATTCCCGCACTGCTTCATTAAGTTAATTGTTGTTGCACTCAGCCATCTTATTTCTTCTGAAGAGGAAAAGACCTTTTCATTGAACTAGGTCTAACTCTAGGTTAGAACAATGCAAAACTTACAGTATACAATGAATGCACTTTTTCAATTCGTTTCCTAAAGGGAAGTTTCTATCCCTTTAGAGCGTTTGATTCACTTAGTTTTGATTGTTTGCACAACCATTCAAATAAAATAAAGCACATAAATGAAAAAAAAAAATCCCTTGGTTTCTCTCTACTTGAGACACAAAATTTTATAAAATTAATTCATTTTATTCATTTATTGTCATAATATTTCTCAAATGCTTAGTTTCCTAAGAGCTTCTCATGGCTTATTGCCACTTATTCTTGAATGAAATGACAATCTAAGAGGTTTATAACACCCTTTAAATGATAGTAATACTAGAAAATATGATTTTAAACTGAACTCGTATTCCTAAACATATATTCCTAAACATTGATGTTATCACGCTTGTCCCTCGACATAACCTAATTTTCAGGTTTAAACTCTAGATCATCCTCGACATCATCTTCAACATCATCCTCCGAATCTTTCTTAGTATCTTCATCCATATCCTCCTTGGGATGAAGTTCCTTTTCTTCTTCTTCCTCAGAATCAGTCAGCAAATACACATACACTGGTATCACCGGGTTTGGATCCTCAATCTCATAGCAGGGACTATCCTTTGACTCACAACATGGAGAACCTGAAGCAGCTTCATTTTCATTCATCACAACATCTTCCTAGTTATTAGGGACTGGTGGTGGTGGGGACTCCTCACCAGAATTAGACTTCAGAAAATCCTACTACTTCTTTTGAATATAGTCTTATATATACCTCCAATCACAACCGCATTGACCATTGCGGTCCCTATACTTAGCATAATTTGGAAGCCCTCCAACAAAATGGAAATCATATAACTTCGCCTTTATCTCCAAGTAAGGCGGATGGTCTAGCAAACAAGTCACGATCAAGGAAGACGCACGATCACATTGATCCCACTCCTTTTGATAAAACACCAAAATCATGTACGAACGATAGAAACGAACCTTCCACAAATACTGAGGTGGACTCCCATACTCTTTTTACTGCAAAGTTCCCAATTGGATCTCCTCACTAGATACCAACATCTCGTAACGACATCACTTAAAACTAATGGGCCATCCTTCCCAAAGCACAACAAAAATAAAATAAATGGTTCCACAATGCGTAGAGTTTGGTGACTAACAAACAATTTCTTCTACACGTAACTAGCCACATAACAACACACTTTAAAACATTCACTTAAATGCATAAAGGAAAAATTAAGTCTATCCCACATGTCCAAACTTCCTACCCCATGTCACCTCATATTATGAAAACAATAACACATAATAACATAACTTAACTCCTTACATACCTGCACATTTAAGTAAATAATACCATTTTGTTTTCAAAAACTTTCTATTATTGGAAATTACTATTTTTAGGAATTTTCCATTTCCAATAACCTTCTAAAATAAAAAACTCCTTTTCCCAAAATAAAATCTAGGGTACCCATAATGATAATTAATTTTATTTCAAAAACTAAGCTCTGGTAACCACTTTGTAACACCCTAGAATTTCCTAACTATCTCCTAGCTATTCCCAGAAAATATAATATAAATAATAATAAGTAAAAAAATAAAATTACCTCCTACTTAACTAGGAAAAACCAAAGTATTGCTGCCACCATGATAACGGCTAAGGCTATTATCAAAGTACTACAACGAAAATCTTCTTACTTCTTAAACAATGTAAAAACCCAAAAGAACTTTCAAACCAAATCCAAATAAAACTTTATTGCAACTCGAAACCGAAACAACTTCCCTTCTAAATCAAATAAACTTTGAAAACTTCAAAATCAAAAGTAAATAACAAAAATAAACAACATGTCCACACAAGTAACAAAAGCAACATATACAAGCGCTCACAACTCAATCCCAACATGATTGACTATGCCCACATGTACCTGTAGCATTGAATAGGTTTCCTTTCTTAACATTCACCCTATCCGGCACCAACTTGGGAGCAACTCCACAATGGTATTTCCTATGTCACTTGAAGTGAGAGAATTCCAATGCATTTAGAAATATAAAAGAGTACAATGCAACATCTTGTACCCCGATTTGAAGTTACAGTTACTATTCCCATAACTCCCTCTACTGTTCATACTTAAGATATATACGTTCCAAGAGTTTTGGTGCGAATCCTCTTCCACTTTACGTGATTATCAAGTTTAATAATTGTCATGACTCGCATAAAATCACATAGGAACATTCAAGGCAAACAAACATCATACATCATATTATTATCTTGTTTGTCACGTGATTCTAATAGTAATTCTTGGTCCTTTATTTATTTAAACCTTCCTTTACCCCACATAAACTGTGAGTGTCTAACTATTTGCTAATTAAACTTGCTCTTAAAACATGTGAGTAAGTTTTCACTAACTTCTTTTCTTGTTGATCCAGTAATTAACCAACTTAATTGCTTTTCTTTCCTTATTGACTAGTAGTCAAAACCTTTAAAAATAATCAACATTCCAACATCAATGATGTAATAACAATTCTATAACAATGCAATGTCACACTTAATAGTCAGTACTTACTTTTCATGTAATCATGCCAACATAACTTCTGGTGCAAGTAAATTCAAGTCAACGAATCAACAACTTTTATTTCTATAGAATCTAGCATGAAATTCAAACTACTCTAGCATGTATTCTAATTACATGTATGCCTTTATTACTTACGTACCTTGTGTTATAACGGTGATCTACCACTACTTCTAGAAATCGCTTAGTTCGAAGTCTCCTACAAAGGAAAAAATGAAACTAATTAAAAACCTTATTGACTTAATTATACAACTCTAAACTAACTTTTCATGTTGGAAATTCGTCCAAAACCTTCCCTATATGGCCTATATTCAATTCCATACTTTATTTTTATAATTTCCTTTTCAAAACATTTGATTTTTTTTTTATTATTTTTCAACAATGGCAGCTTTGAAAAGTTACTAAAAATCTCTTTTAAACCTTTCTAAACATCATAATTTGACATTAAATCAATATACTTATGTTATAAGATCATCATGTGATATTTTCTTGCCTTAATAAACAAGTATAAGTCATTATTTCATGTGTTACTATTTTTTTATGCATAAACACGTGATAATAAAAATTCACAGCAATAGTTAGTTATTAATTCAAAACCTCATTAAAACCCTTTCAAACTTTAGGATTCATGCATCAAACACTTTAATAACCTCATAATACAATTATACTTGTATTTCATGCATGAAAAATTATTTTTCATGCTTAAAACATGTACATAATATTTCTACTAATTTTGTTCATACTTCTAAAAATTTGACGACAACAATAATAACTTGATCTAAAACATTTAAAAACTATCCTAAATCTCATAAAATCATCATAAATTAATTCTCTAACAATCTATGGTCATAATACATAAGTTTAGAACATTAAAAACGCAAAAACTAAAAATTTTCATAAACTTTATAAACCCTAATTTATAATTTCATGAACAAACCTTTTAAACATGAACTCTAATTTCTAAAACATGATTAAAACTATAAAAAATGCTTAAACATAATCATAAACATGAATTTTAAACATGATTGACTCCGAACACAAGTGTGTCCCTAAAGGCACACAACTAATAAAGCCAGAAATCTAAGCTTATCAATGTACAAACTAAGTATCATCATTGCCATCCATGAGAACCCAAAAGAAAATAAAAGGAAAATCTTTTTGTCTTTTTCACATAGTAGAAATAAAACAAAAGTTATATACTTGAAAATGGAAAAGAAAAAAAAAACAATTCATGGCACCAAGAAACACATAATTCCCAAAACAACAAATAGGTTATGGCACAACACCAACAACAATCCAATGGCCTCAGGTCAGGAACCTTATGTCCCTTGATCAATAGCAAATATCCTTGAATATCATCAGAAAACATAAACTAATTTTAAACTAAGCACACAAAGAAATTGTAAGAAAAGCGAAGTTAGAATGACCTCATCATAATCCAAGCTAAAATAAAACCGAACTTAACCATTGAAAATTCATACCTTTATTATTGTTGGCTTCGTCAAAACTTACAAAATTGTAAAAAAAAAAAAAAAAAAAAAAAAAAGAAAAAAAAAAAAAAAAAAAAAAATTTTTTGTGGCCGATACTAACGAATGTATCACACATAATAATGCACCGGATGTGTCCAACTAGTGATTTTACATCATGAGACCCGGTGCCCCTTTTGGGACTGGACACCGATGATCAGAACTTATGACACCGATTGTCCAAAACTTAATGACTTTTAGCATAGACTCGGTCCGCGCCTTTTGAGGTGATCTGATTGAAGTGGTGTTCAACACATTTTTTGGCACATCCGGTGTGTTTTCATATAACTTCATCGTTGTGACCGACATGATATTGGCCAGCGAATCTCTTGGGCTCCAGTTAGATGTCCTACCTGTTGAGGACTCATCCCTAGACCCTTATTGTTGTAAGGCAGTCATCCAGCAGTAATACCCTGGTGTTTACAAACTTTAGATTTTGATTGATTTATTACTCTTAGGGGTGATGAATCAATCAATCATATTGATTGCCCTTAAACTTAGGGATCAAAACTGTTTATTGTCGTGTTCACAATAAGAATTTTGTTTCTAATACTAGCACACTTTGAGGACTTTGCCCTTATTTATCACGTATTTAGATAAGGTTCTAAATTCGAACCTTTAAAGTCGATTTGTGTATGATCCATAATCAACCTAAGGGGAGATGGGACCTTGTTTTGGTGTAAAACACTCTATTGCTTTTACCTAACCAAGATATTAACCTGTGGTAATTTCCGGATCTTGACCCTTATTGGTTTCAAATCGTTAAGACAAGTTTGCGAAATTTTCTTAACGCTTGGTTAAGTATGGGGCTAGCCTTAACTGCTAAGATCAGCATCTATATTTAATAACAAGCATATACTTGATATATAAAGACGAACATTAGAGGAAAACAAAATTTCATAATGAGAGGCGGTAGCCAATTCAGTACAACATGAAATCCTTTCCCACACACTGATCAATGGTGGATCAAATAGGTGGGCTCATGGACTTACATATGCTTCTGAAACCAAGTTATAAATAGTACTTTTTCAGATTATTTGCGTCCTTATCTGAGTACTTCATACCCATCCAGGTTTTGTAAGAGATAGGTTTCCACTCTCAACACTTCAATTATCTCATATGGACCTTCCCAATTGGAGTAAGTTGCCTGCTCATAGCTCTCCCAATTGACTTCATTTTCCTCAGCACAAATCCCCTAACTTCATGGTCTATGGTTTACTCTTTTGTTATGTTCCCTGTGCCATTTTTAGCTTATATAATTTCTGCTTGAAGAAAGCATTGCCTACTTCAGGTAAAATGTGTCAGGGTGACTTTCATCATCTCCCAGTAGGACCTTCATCATGATAAAATAATTCTTAGAGTAGGCTCACACATTCAATGGGGAGAATGCTGTCCGATCCATACACCAGCATAAATGGGGTCCCCCCGTGGAATTCTTTGTTGTGTCCTGATAGACCAGAGGGACATTGTAGAATTCTCCACCCATAGAACCTTTTGCAGCATTAAGCTTTTCTTCATTCTTGTCTGAGATCTTGTTGAAAGTGTCCACGTTTCCGCTGGCGTGGGATAACCAATGAGGAAAATGAGTTGAGATGCCTTGGTCTTACTAGCCATACTCGTAACTGTGGAGTCTCAATTAGACCGTTACACACTATTGGAGTGAGGTAGCCCGAACCATTGGGTGTATATATATTTTTGCCAAATGAACCATTGGACATCCCCATGGTTTAAAATACTTCTCATAGCTGTCGCTTCTACCGTTTAGTAAAGTAGTTAGTAAATACAAACCAAAGCATACTTCACGTCTTCCTGATGCTTGGGATAGGACCAAGAGATGTCCATTCCCCACTTAGCAAAAGGCTACATTTGAGGGTACCACTGAAGGATTTTGCCAAAAATTGAAGGTCACCTAGGCAAATCCAAGGGTGGAAGCAAAGGGGAGTCAGGATTCGAGTTTGATGATGAGCAAGCAAGCTCAAGAATGTGCAACGCAACCAGAAAAAGGGATCATGCAAGTTCTAATGAGACGAACCAGAGTAATCGCAAAAAGAGGGATAGCCTAAGGATGATTATCGCAATCTGAAACTAGATATTCCTGAATTCAAGTGGAAGTTTGGACCTGAAAAGTTACTGGATTGGGCTAAGAAGAATTGAACGAATTGTTCAAATATAGGTATGAGTATCAAAAATCATAGGAGGTTGCAAAACTAATTAGCTGGCTTAGCTAGCTTATGCAGGAAGGGTATGAAAATAAAAGGAAGAAGAAGCGAAGTCTAAGTCTCACATACCTTGGGACGAAACATGAGAAGGAGATGAGGGAGACGTTTATTCTCAGGATTCGAGCAAGGAAATTTTATAAGAGATGCATACTTGAAGGCAGGATCGAAAATCAGTTGAAGAATATACATTTGAATTCCTCACTGATACTATCTCGATTTGGAAGAAAAGAAGGATCATCAAGTGCTCGTTTTTGCTAGTAAAGATAAAGAATTAAAGAGAAGGTGAATTACAACCTTACTGACTTTGATGAACTTTGCAAGGTTGCATCTAGGGGTCGAGAAGCAATTAAAAAAAAAACAGTTACTTTCGAACCCTGTGAAGAAAGAAGGGGTCGGTGTTCCTTATAAACAAAATTTCGATTCCACTTCTAAATGTCCTGTGATACAAGGACAAAAGGCCGGTTAGCCTAAACCTCAACCCTGATCAACGTACATGCTCCAAGTGTGCAAAAGGTCAAGGTCATATTCAGAAGGATTGTCCACATTCTAGAGTTCATATTACTCGAAATTGGGCAGATGATTAGACTTTGAGAAGAGGAGAATGAACGTCGACAACAAGATATGGCGTGAGTTATGGACACACCAAGAGGAGGATAAGAAGAGATTACCTCCTCAAGTGGATTAAGAGATGAGTTCGTCTGAAGGTTGGCAATCCAAGTTGCGCTACCACACAAAGAGCTAGAGGGATACAATTTTCATCACCAGGTGCAATGTTCTAGGAAGATTGTGTAATCTAATCATTGCTTTCAGGTAGATGCACCTAATGTAGCTCTACTGTGTTGATCAACAAACTGGAGATTCCTGACCAGTGAACATCATGCAACCTTACAACTACATTGGCTGCGTGTAACACAAGTGATGTCAAGTGAATAAACAGCCCTTGTACATTTTAAGATTGTGAATGTCGATGACAAGTGCTTTGGATGTATGTCCTATGATGGCATGGCCATATATTACTTTATGGGGCATACCAAATTGCTGAAGACCATGACAATATGATAATGTGTGCAGTTTGATGATAGAAACAAATATATACATCATTAGAAAGCAGGCACAAGGTAAACCAGTTGCGTTGAAAACCTTTGGAGGCTCGAATTTTGAAAGATGTAACAAATAAGAAGGGTGTTGGTTGTTGATTGATGAGAAGGCGCAGGTGCAAGAGGTAGTGAAAAGTTGTGAGAGATTCTATGTGTATGATGGCTAAGGAAGTGTAAGAGAGAAGCAACGAGCATCCCTTTAGTTGCACCACTTATTGCACGAATTTCAATGTATATTTCCTGATGAATTGCCACCGGGGTTGCGCCCATCAGAGAATGACATCAAATATGACTTGGTTCCTGGAGCTCAGATTCCTAATAAACACACTACAGGGTGGAACTCAGAAGAAACTAAAGAGATTCAACGTCAGATGGAAGAATGATGCGAGAGGGTATTTCAGGAGAGTATGAGTCCTGTACAGTACCAACATTGATTATTCCTAAAGTGAATGGATCATGGAGAATGTGGCTGTGACTCTATAGCTGTGAACACACACACCATCAAATACAGGTTTCCTATTCCTCTTTAGATGATTTATTAGATGAATTTTGTGGCTCACAAGCGTTTACTAGATGATGGTGGAGGAGTGGTATCATCAATTTCGAAGAAAGAGGGTGATTGTGGGAAAACAGGATCTAACTAAGCAGGTCTCCATGAATGGTAGTTATACCTTGTGGCTTACTAAGTGCTCCTAGTACTCAGAGATTGTGAGAAGGTTTTGAAGCCTCATTGGAAATGTTGTGGTTGTCTACCTTGGAGGATTACTAGGTGATGAGGGCAGTGTTGAAGATCACTGCAGCATCTAAGAGAGTGTTCGAAACTGGAGGAAGCAGAAGTTGTATGCTAAACTCGAAGATGCAGATTCAGGGGTAACTAGTGTAAAGCAGGCACATCGTTTCTAAGGATGGGTGTCAATTGATCCTTCCAAAGCAGAAGCTATAAATCAAGGCCGTTCAACTGTGACGAGGTGGCGGGCTTCCAGGTTTAGCTTCTCTAGAAGATGTGAAAAATCCTCTAAGTAGCATCCTAGGACGAGGGGTAATTAAGAAAGCGAGGAAATCGATATGTAACATAATGAAACTTTGTCATCCTGTAGGGCTGGGAAGCTCAGAGGCGACCAGACTCCGAAACCGGGGGGGCGAAGAAGACAGAGGCTAGGGGAGATTGGGCAGGGAGGGGGTCAAGGTAAGCGGCCTATAGGATATTCAAGGAGAAATTGAATGGGGCAAGAGGGAACTACTCTACTATGACATGATCTAGTGATTGTGTCGAGGCCTGGGACACTGGAGTCAAGATCGGCGACCAAGCACATGAGCGTAGTCATGGGCTCTAAAGGCAATCAAGGCCAACAAACTCACCAAGACATGCTGCACGGGGGGGGAATGGCAGCGCGCACTTCAACAAGGAAAAGAAGGAGCCCGCCATGCAAAAGAAGGCAACAGCAAAAATTAGAAAACCAATAGATAACAAAGTCAGCAAAAAAAGGGCAGTTCAAACAAAACAGCAAATCAGCAAAAAGAAGTCAGGGTCAAGAAAAAGAGTTACAGGAGCATCGAAAAATAAGGGCTGAACAAAAAGTAGAGCCAAGCAAAAAAAGTGGCAGATAAGCAAAAATAAGACGAGGAGAAACAGGGGACCTAGTTGAGCCACTTGATTAATAGGAATTACATGGAGATGTGTAATGCTTAGTTTGGGAAATCGTTTTGGGTGCCATGGGATGCATGTATATGGATTTGTTTGTTCAATATGGTGGGATGTTGTGGGGGGGGCTCCGAGTAGGGAGAGAGGAGGGACTGGTCGCTAGAATGGGGGGCTGAAGGGGAAGACGGGGGGGCTGGAGCATACGGAGTCAATAGTTCTTTCTTTAATGAATTCCTTGGTGATTCAAGCGAGTGCAAAAATTGGGAGGGCCAGATTGAGTTGTGAAGGTAGGGGAATGTGGCGAGAAAGCGAGGACGAGAGGAAGCACCAAATAGGACACAAAGAGACTAGGCGAAAAAGGACAAACGAATTTCGGTGGGCGAGGCGAGAAGCCGGTAAAGGGAGGGTTTGAAGGAGGGTCTGAGGTCAAGAGAACAAATTAGTGGAGCCCCAATAGGTCAAATGAAGGAAGTGATAGTGGAGGAGCGGTATTGAGTCTGTTGATTGTACATAGTGGACACCGAATAGCCCCTAGGTGGGCATGGAGAAGGAGTTGGAATCAATGAATCGTTGTGTGCTTACTCTGACAGTTGGTCTTCTAGTTTATATCGTACGAATGTTGCACAAGGAGCTGCTTGGCGATGTGTGAAGACATAGGGACTAAAGGGCCACATGGAACCGAGGCTGCCGGGAACGTGGAGGACTAATGACGGGAAGTTTTCCGCGACGGCAGCGGAGCAGGCCTCACTCTATTAGTGAGTGGTTGGTCGGTTATGTAAGAGAGGGCGCGAGAGCTTTGCACCAAAACTGCAAGAGTATAGTGGACGAAATTCTATACTTACACCGGACAGACGAGATAGCGCAAACAACGCAGAGCTCGCAGGCAAGGAAACTGAACGCGGGTTTTGCAGGTACCAAGAAAGACTGGACTGCGTCAGTTACAAACGGATCATCTCTACAGACTCAGTCAAACGGTGGGACGCAACTGTAGGGCACCTAGACATTGGTCCACACGAAGTCGATGACTAATGTGTACCACAATCGCAATAAGTCCGACTTCCGTAAATTGAATGGCTTAAAATAATAAATACAAATAAATGATTGGCCGACATAATCGATGATAAGTTCCGATGGTCAAGCTGCGACAAAGTATTTTCGTATTTCATTTTATGTTACGTAATTATATTAGTGCATATAAAAAAAAACAATAAAACACGACGACTTGCACGTACGTCGAAATATTCAAGAAAACACATAGAACAGCATATGAAATAAGGTAATAGAGTTAATGGAAGCAATTATGACGAATCGATGAGGAGGAAACTCAGATTATAAAGCGAATACCACACATCTCGAGAAAACGGCAAGAAATCAAAGATTTATGAGTATTTGAGCACGAGCGCACAGGCGCTCGGACTCTTAAGAGCCAAAGACGAGAGCCCAGCGCCCCTCGAGCGTTCAAGCGCTCGCTGGGCGCACAAGCGCTCGACGACACACCCCTGCTCTATAAATACTAAGCCACCCCAATTCTTTTCACACACGAAGCACACACTTCAGAGACATTCTCAATTCTCTCTCCCTCTCTCTACGTCTCTCTCTAAAGTTTTCAATAAATTCTTCGATCATCCCGAAAACTTGATCAAATTCTTTAAATTCTCTTTCCAATCATTCAAGCAAAGGAATTCGTTTCGACCAGCGAAGGACAAGAAGACTGAATGGCCGAAAACATCAACACAACGTTCTAACGTCTTCAAATCCTTATTATTGTTTGTTATTGCTTTATGAGAAATCAACAGTCTTCACTAATTCAGTAAATATTGGCTTATTAATGCTCGATTTATTAAAATCAATCTTAAAGTAGAAACATGAACTAGGTTGTTTTATGCTCTTGAATGCTACATGTTTATTTCTTTAATCCACTAGAATCCATGTTTAGCTACAAGACTTGAAAGCATGCTAATCACACAAAGTCAAGATAAATCGTGCAAACCGCTTAAGGTCTTTAAGCTTGATAGATTCAAAGCGATCACCCTTACATGCCATTAGATACTATGTGTGTCATTAATCAAAATCCGCTAGACAACTTCCTATGCCCCCTTAGAGCTAATACAAAAATAGCTATGATATAATTTGATGTTATGATTGTGAAATTCACATGAAGCAAGAAGAGCGCCGCATAGGTGGGGGGACAGTGTGTAACTACTCTGTGTCCTTACCCTCGTCCCCGAATCTAGAGATAGAGACCTTCTTATCCTTGGCTGTCGTTTACCTTAAGGCTAGACCTAACAGGGTCCCTGAGCTCCCGAAAGAGCACGGGTGGCAACTTTTCTACTTGGTTTTGAGTGTCAGACTTACTCCCTAAGGACAAGAATACTCACACTATGCAAACAAACTAAAGACATTCGATGTCCGTAGAAAGGGTACGTAGGCCCCCCATAGTCACGGTTCCACATCATGAAATTGGTATTTTAGAGAAAATTAGAGAGGGGCAAGGTGTTTTCGAATTTGAAAGGATAATCGAGAGTCCAAAGAAAGGAGAGCAATTGACATTGTTACCAAAAGGATTGGAGTCTCCCAAGCCTAGTATGTTGACGATAATGAGGATGAGAATGCTTACAAACATTGTATAATTCAAAAACGAGATAGAGTGAGAGTCAAACAAGGGGAAGCTTAATGATCAAATCGTTGAGGCTTTGGAGTCTGTAATAACACATCAAACTAGATCATGTGTTGAGCCTCCATCGGGGGTGGTTGATGAGTTAGAACTTCATTCATCGGTAAAGGATTCCTTAATTAAGCATGATCTTGAAGTGAGTAGTTGAAGGTTGAAGTGTCCCCAACCTCCCCCAAATGGTTTATTATAAAGAAAGCCGAACTCTTGTGTCTTGCACCTAGTGCCTTCCTTGCTGAAAAGCATGTAGTCCTCCAGCCCATCTGAGGATATTGATGGTTACGGGGGGAAGTAGAATAGAGATTGTGCCAACCTTGTGCGCTTTGGCAATTTTTGTTGTGACTCCGGGCTTATCTTTGGCCTGTTTCTTTTCTGTTAATAATTATTGCGCAGCGCGTCACATTGTAAGGTTAGGGGGACTGGTTTGGGGGCCCTGTAAGCTGCATGCGTAGGCATGCCTAGTTACAACTACTGTGAGATGGCGCAATGCTGACAAGCTGCTTAAGAGCTTGTGGGTCTATTCTATTGCAATAGATACCCTAGACATGAATTTTGTTTTGGTGCACCTCGGGGTGCTGGTACGGGTCGGGGGACTCGTACGAGGGGGGTGGAGGGAAGGAGGAGTGTTAGAATTAAAAGAGGAATACACTAATGGGAATGTAAAGGGTGCTTGGGCTAATAGGCTAGACACTCACCGTTTTTGTTCGAGGGTGTGGTGAGCGTTGTACGTAGTAGTTGAACTATGGGAAAACGCCTAATTGGGTGGTATTGGTCAGGTGGTGGTACCACCCCGCAATCCCCCCTCCGGTTGGAATGGCTTGCTCAACGGCAGACCGGGTTTTCAAGGGAAGTTGGGGAAAGGCTGTCGGGCAGGGGGGACACACCTGTGGGGAATCTGTTGCATATTGCAACAGACACTGGTCTTAGGTAGGTAGGGCAAAAAAAAAAATGGAAATAGGGGGCAGGTTTAGGGGAGGGACGGTGAGTGCACCTGTTGGGGGAGGGAGACTGCGTGGTGTTAGTGCTAACGAGTATGATTCATAGGGATGGGGAGGAAAGGTAGTGCTTGGTGTCTTGTGCCGGGCTATGCGTAGTGTGGGTGGGGAGGAATTGGGACAAAGGGAAGGGGG
>PYUH01000285.1:1382566-1436235 GCA_016808085.1 Suaeda aralocaspica
AAAAAAAAAAGAAAGAAAAGGAAAAAAGAAAAAAAGAAAATACTTTCTCCAAAACAAAATAAAAGTTAGCAAATAAAACGAAGTATAACTAACAAAAAGGTGAAATAAAAGTAAACTAAAATAAACATGAAAAATATTTAAAATTTTTTTTTTTTGCAAAATTAAATAAAAGATAGGTTGAAATATGCAAAGATTTCCCAAAGGTGTCCAAAATGCAAAGAATTTCCCCAACTTAAATTGAAAACCGTCCTCAGTTGAGCAAGCCATTACAAAGGGAGGGAGAGGGGGTAACAAATGACCAATACCACCAATTAGTCGTTTTCCAATAGTTCAACCTATATAAAAGATCAAAACAAACTCGAAAAACTGTGAGTGTTAGCATAGCCAAAGAAAATCTTAAATTCCCATAGTGTCTAATTATAAAAACTAATAAATTAAATCAAAAACATAGAAGAGTAACGAAAAGAACAAGAGGTGAAAAACAAAATTATGTATAGGGATATTCTATATGCTTAATAAATAGAACCTCAAAGCTCTTAAGAGCTTGTCAAAAGCATTAGCGCACATCTCAAAGTAGATTAAATAGGCAATGAATAAAGAATGAAAATGCTTAAGGGAAAACACAAGTCAATTACAAATGGACGAGATTGCGCAATAATTATTAAAATGAAAAGAAAAGGAAAGAAAATAAGGAGAGTCAAAATAAAAATTGAAAAGAGAAAAGGTATGAACAAAATCTCTATTACTCAACTTAAACACATAAATATTCATAAGAGAGGACTAGGAGAAACATGATTTTAGAAGGAAGAGAAATAGGAGAAGAAACAAGATCGAGCTTTCTTATAATAAAACCATGTGGGGGAGGTTGGGGACAACTATCAACCTTCAACCTCACTCACTTCAAGATCATGCTTAATTAAGGAATCCTTTACCGATGAATGAAGTTCTAACTCATCAACCACCCCCCGATGGAGGCTCAACACATGAATCTAGTTTGATGTTTTCACTAGACTCCAAAGCCTCAACGATATGATCATTAAGCTCTCCCATTGTTTTGACTCTCACTCTACTCAGTTTTTGAATTATACAATGTTTGTAATGCATTCTCATCCTCATTATCGTCAACAATACTAGGCTTGGGAGACTCAAATTCTTGTGGTAACAATGTCAATTGCTCAAACATTATCTTTTGACTCTCGATTATCCTTTCAAATTCGAAAAACCTTTGCCCCCTCTCTAATTTTCTCTAAAATACCAATTTCATGATGTGGAACCGTGACTATGGGGGGCCTACGTACCCTTTCTACGGACATCGAATGTCTTTAGTTTGTTTGCATAGTGTGAGTATTCTTGTCTTAGGGAGTAAGTCTAGACACTCAAAATCCAAGTAGAAAAGTTGCCACCGTGCTCTTTTCGGGAGCTCAGGGAACCCTGTTAGGTCTAGCCTTAAGGTAAATCGACAGCCAAGGATAAGAAGGTCTCATATCTCTAGATTCGGGGACGAGGGTAAGGACAAGAGTAGTTCACACTGTCCCCCCACCTATAGCGGCCTCTTCTTGCTCATATGTGTAATTTCACAATCATAACATCAAATTATATCATAGCTATTTTTGTATTAGCTCTAAGGGGGCATAGGAAAGTTGCTAGGCGAGTTTTGATTAATGCACACATAGTATCTAATGGCATGTAAGGGTGATCGCTTTAGAATCTATCAAGCTTAAAGACCTTAAGCCGGTTTGCACGATTTATCTTGACTTTGTGTGATAGCATGCTTTCAAGTCTTGTAGCTAAACATGGATTCTAGGTGATTAAAGAAATAAACATGTAGCATTCAAGAGCATAAAAACAACCTAGTTCATGTTTCTACTTAAGATTGATTTTAATAAAAATCGAGCATTAATCAAGCCAATATTTCATGAATTAGTGAAGACATGTTGATTTTCTCATAAAGCAATAATCACACAAAATAATAAGGATTTGAAGAGCTTAGAACGTTGTTGTTGATGTTTTCGGCCTCATTTTCAGTACCTTCCGTGTGGTCGAAACGAATTCCTTTGCTTGAATGCTTGAAGAAGAATTTAAAGAATTTGATCAAAGTTTTCGAAGATGATCGAAGAATTTATTAAGAAAAACTTTAGAGAGAGAACGTAGAGAGAGGGAGAGAGAATTGAGAATGTCTCGAAGTGTGTGCTGTGTGTTGAAAAGAATTGGAGGTCTTAAGTATTTATAGAGCCAGGGGGTGTCGTCGAGCGCTTGTGCGCCCAGCGAGCGCTTGAACGCTCGAGGGGCGCCTGGGCTCTCGTCTTTGGCTCTTAAGAGCTCCTCGAGCGCCTGTGCGCTCGGTGCTCAAAATCTCATAAATCTTTGATTCTTGCCGTTTTCTCGAGATTTGTGGTATTCGCTTTCCATAATCTGAGTTTCCTTCTCGATCTCGTCATACTTGCTTCCATTAACCTAAAGTTACCTTATTTCATATGGATTCTTATGGGTTTTTCTTGAATATTCGACGTACGTGGCAAGTCGTGCGTTTTATTAGTTTTTAATTTCTGATAAAATGAAATAATATAAAACGAAATAAAATAAAATGAAATAAGAAAATACTTTTAAGCGCAGCTTGACCATCGGAACTTATCATCGATTATGTCCGGCAATCATTTATTTTTTTTATTTATTATTTTAAGCATTCAATTTACGGAAGTCGGACTTATTGCGATGTGGTACACATTAGTCATCGACTTTCGTGTGGGACCAAATGTAGGTGCCTACAGTTAGCGCCCACTTTGACTGAGTCTGTAGAGATGACTAGTCTTGTAAGACGAAAGTCAAAGTATTCGGTACCTGCAAAACA
This sequence comes from Suaeda aralocaspica, assembly GCA_016808085.1. Taxonomy (NCBI): domain Eukaryota; kingdom Viridiplantae; phylum Streptophyta; class Magnoliopsida; order Caryophyllales; family Amaranthaceae; genus Suaeda; species Suaeda aralocaspica. The sequence goes on from PYUH01000285.1 coordinate 1,385,415, forward strand.
AAGGTTAGTTTTACCTGGAGACTTATCGTTTGTTGAGATTAATCGTCTGTCGATGTAAGATAAGAATTTCCAATATAGACTCAGTTCGGTGAACAAGCTATCGCGCACCTCTCAAAAATAACCGAACAACACTAACTAATATAGTTAGGGAAGTAGGGATCGAATCCACAGGGAAGCTCTCAAGTCCTATTAGTTCTAAAAAGTTTAAAATGCGTAAAAGGCCTTGGTGGAAATTTCGGTAAATGACTAATAAAACTAAGAAGACTAAAACTTAAAGTAAGGAAAAGACGGGAAATTATTGATTAAACTCTTATAATGGAAACCTAGGGCTATCGGTTCACTATGATCAATCAACAGACTCAATAAACGCTCACTAATCAATTCATTGACATTCATTGAACTAGGGCTCACTAATTCTCTTGAACATAGACTCCCTTAAAACTCCTTTACCGGCTCTCGCTCGCATAAATTCGTTTTTGCCTATTATTTAGTGGTCTAATTGTGGTAATCTTACCTCTCGTCCTCGATTTCGACAATAACCTAACTTACAACTAAATCTGGCCTCAATTTAATTGCAATCGCTAGAAATCAATAATAGGAATTCAATTAAAAGATAAGAACTAATTAGAAAACATAGATTAAATTCACACCATGATTATAGAACCCCTAATTATCCTAGAGAAGAAGACTACTCACACATAATTAAGGGAACAAAAACAAAATCAAAATTAAATAACATGATCATGAACAAAAACTAATTAAAACTAGAATTAAAACTAAATTAATTACTAATAAAGCTAAACTAAGGTCCTGTTCTCCTCGTCTTATTTTTGCTTATCTGAACTTATTTTTGCTGAACTAAACTTATTTTTGCTTAACAGAACTTATTTTTGCTGATCTGAACTTATTTTTATTGAACTGAACTTATTTTTGCTGATTTGAACTTATTTTTGTTGAACTGAACTTATTTTTGCTGAATTTGTTTTATACTAATTTGTTTTATACTAATTTTTGCTGATTTGAACTTATTTTTGCATGGAGCCTTCTTTGTACTTTGATGAAAAGTGAAAAGACTGCAAAAATTCAACCCACGTAGCATGTCTTGGATTGAGTTTATGTTGGCCATTGATATGCTTTAGAGCCTCATGACTAGAATGCAATATAAAGTGACTTGGTCGCAGATAATGACTCCAGTGATCCAAGGCTCGAACAATAACATAGAATTCATTGTCATAGGTAGAGTAGTTCAATCTTGCCCCATTCAATTTCTCATTGAAATAAGCTATAGGCCGCTTACCTTGAACCAAAACTGCACCAATTCCCACTCCACTAGCATCTGTCTTAACTTCAAAAGGTTTCGAAAAGTCTGGTAAGACTAAAACATGAGCTTCACAAAGCAACTACAGATGAAAAAGTCTAATTATGTTACATAATGAATATTAATCAGCTTTTCTTAATACACTCGGTCATAGGAGCTACTATAGAAGAGAAATTTTTCACAAATCTTCTATAGAAAGAAGCTAAACCATGGAAAGCACGCACCTCAGTCACAGATTTTGAAACTGGCCTTGATTTAATAGCTTCTGCTTTGGAAGGATCAATTGAAACACCATCCTTAGAAACGATGTAGCCTAGAAATTTCACACTAGTTACCATGAATGAGCACTTTTCGAGTTTAGCATACAACTTCTGCTTCCTCAAAGTTTCGAACACTTCTCTTAGATGCTGCAGATGATCTTCAACACTAGCACCATACACTAGTATATCATCCAAGTAGACAACCACAAACTTTCCAATGAAAGGCTTCAAAACTTCATTCATCAATCTCATGAAAGTACTAGGAGCATTAGTAAGACCAAAAGGTATAACTAACCATTCATGGAGACCTAGCTTAGTTTTGAATCCTGTTTTCCATTCATCACCCTCTTTCATTCGAATTTGATGATAACCACTCCTCAAATCAATCTTAGTAAACGCTTGTGAGCCAAACAATTCATCTAATAAATCATCTAAACGAGGAATAGGAAACCTGTATTTGATGGTGATGTTGTTCACAGCTATAGAGTCAATGCACATTCTCCATGATCCATCCTTCTTAGGAATAATCAATGTTGGTACTGTACATGGACTCATACTCTCCCTGAAATACCCTCTTGCCATCAATTCTTCAATCTGACGTTGAATCTCTTTAGTTTCTTCTGGATTCCACCTGTAAGCTGGTTTATTAGGAATCTGAGCTCCAGGAACCAAGTCAATTTGATGTTCAATTCCTCTGATGGGCGGCAACCCCGGTGGCAATTCATCAGGAAATATATCCTGAAATTCGTGCAATAAGTGGTGCAACTCACAAGGGATGCTCGTTGCTTTCTCTTACACTTCCTTAGCCATCAACACATAGAACTTCTCACAATTCTTCACCTCTTGCACCATGGCCTTCTCATCAATCAACAAAACACCCTTCTTATTTGTCACATCTTTCAAAAATTTCGAGCCTTCCAAAGGTTTCAACGCAACTGGTTTACCTTGTGCCTGCTTTCTAATGATGTATATATTTGTTCTATCATCAAACTGCACAAATCTATCATATTGTCATGGTCTTCCAAGCAATATATGGCATGCATCCATAAAGTAATATATGGCATGCATCCATAGGACATACATCACAAAGCACTTGATCATCGAAATTCACAATCTTAAAATTAATCAGGGCTTGTTTATTCACCTTGACATCACTTGTGTTACTGAGCCAATGTAAGTTGTAAGGTTGAGGATGTTCACTGGTAGGAATCTCCAGTTTGTTGATCAATACAGTAGAGACTACATTAGTGCATCTACCTGAAGCAATGATTAGATTACACAATCTTCCTAGAACATTGCACCTGGTGATGAAAATTGTATCCCTCTAGCTCTTTGTAGGTAGCGCAACTTTGGATTGCAAAACCCTTCGGAGAACTAAACTCTTTTCATCCACTTGAGGAGTAATCTCTTCAATATCCTCTCTTGGTGTGTCATAACTCACGCCATCATCTTGTTGTTGACGTTCATTCTCCTCTTCTTCAAAGTCTACATCATCTGCCCAATTTCGAGTAATATGAACTCTAGAATGTGGACAATCCTTCTGAATATGACCTTGACCTTTGCACTTGGAGCATGTACGTTGATCAGGGTTTGGAGGTTTAGTAACAGAGCCTTTGTCCTTGATATACAGAGGACATTTAGAAGTGGAATCGAAATTTTGTTTATAAGGAACAACGACACCTTCTTTCTTCACAAAGGGTTTCGAAAAGTAACTGTTTTTTTTTTTTAAATTGCTTCTCGACCCTAGATGCAACCTTGCAAAGTTCATCAAAAGTCCAGTAAGGTTGTAATTCCACCTTCTCTTTAATTCTTTCATCTATACTAGCAACATAACGAGCAACTTGATGATCCTTCTTTTCTTCCAAATCGCAGATAGTAATCAAGTTGAGGAATTCAAATGTATATTCTTCAACTGATTTTCGATCCTGCTTCAAAGTATGCATCTTTATAAAATTTCCTTGCTCGTAATCCTGAGGAATAAAACGTCTCCTCATCTCCTTCTTCAGTTTCGTCCAAGTAGATACTTTAGACTTCCGATTCTTCTTCCTTTTCTTTTTCATACCTTCCTGCCATAAGCTAGCTAAGCCAGCTAACTTTAGTTTGGCAACCTCATATGATTTTCGATCATCATACTCCTTATATTTGAAAATTCGTTCAATTCTTCTTAGCCAATCCAGTAACTTTTCAGGATCCAAACTTCCACTGAATTCAGGAATATCTAGTTTAAGATTGCGATCATCATCCTTAGGCATATCCTTCTTTTTGCGATTACTCATAGGTTCGTCATTGCTAGAACTTGATGAGTACCTTTTTCTTGGTTTGCGTGCACTTCTTGAGCTTGCTTGCTCATCATCAGAACTAGAATCTGACTCCCCTTTGCTTCCACCCTTGGATTTGCTAGGTGACTTCAATTTTTTGGCAAAATCCTTCATGGTACCCTCAAATGTAGCCTTTTGCTAAGTGGGGAATGGACATTCTTGGTCCATATCCACAAGCATCAGGGAAGAGGAAGTATGTCTTGGTTGTAGTAGACTACTTTACTAAATAGGTAGAAGCAGAGCCTATGAGAAGTATTAAACATGGGGATGTTAAATGGTTCATTTGGAAAAATATAATAACAAGGTTCGGGCTACCTCAATCAATAGTGTTTGATAACGGTCCTCAATTTGAGACTCCACAGTTAAGAGTATGGCTAGAAGACCAAGGCATCTCAACTCATTTTTCCTCAGTTGGCTATCCACAAGCCAGCGGACAAGTGGACACTTTCAACAAGATCATCAGCACAAGAATGAAGAAAAAGCTTAATGCTGCAAAAGGTCTATGGGTGGATGAATTCTACAATGTCCTCTGGTCTATCAGGACAACAACAAAGAATTCCACGGGGGGAACCCCATTTATGCTGGTGTATGGATCGGAAGCAGTTCTCCCCATTGAATTGTGTGAGCCTACTCTAAGAATTATTTTATATGATGAAGGTCCTAACTGGGAGATGATGAAAGTCACCCTGCACATTTTACCTGAAGTTAGAGGCAATGCTTTCTTCAAGCAAGAAATGTATAAGCTAAAAATGGCCAGGGAACATAACAAAAGAGTAAACCATAGACCAATGAAGTTAGGGGATCTTGTGCTGAGGAAAATGAAGTCAATTGGGAGAGCTGATGAGCAGGCCAAACTTACTCCCAATTGGGAAGGTCCATATGAGATAATTGAAGTGTTGAGAGATGGAACCTATCTCTTACAAACCCTGGATGGGTATGAAGTACTCAGATCATGGAACGCAAATAATCTGAAAAAGTACTATTTATAAACTTGGTTTCAAGAAGCCATAATGTAAGTCCATGAGCCCACCTATTTGATCCACATTGATCAGTGGGGAAAGGAATTTCATGTTGTACTGAATTGGCTACCGGCCGCAATTAATGAAATTTTTGTTTCCTCTAATGTTCGTCTTTATATATCAAGTATATGCTTGTTAAAATAGATGCTGATCTTAGCAGTTAAGGCATAGCCCCATACTTAACCAAGAGTTAAGAAAATTCGAAACTTGCTTAACGATTTTGAAACCAATAAGGGCAAGATCCCGGAAATTAACCACAGGTTAATACTTGGAGGTAAAAGCAAATAGAGTGTTTTACACCAAACAAGGTCCCATACCCCCTTAGGTGATTATGGATCACCAAATCGACTTTAAAGGTTCGAGATTTAGAACCTTATCTAAATACGTGATAAATAAGGGCAAAGTCCTCACAAGTGTCAGTATTAGAACAAAATTCTTATTGTGAACAGACTAATAACAGTTTTGATCCCTAAGTTTAAGGGCAATCAATATGATTGATTGATTCATCACCCCTAAAGAGTAATAAATCAATCAAAATCTAAAGTTTGTAAACACAGGGATCTTACTGATGAAAGAATGCTACTTACAACAATAAGGGTAGAGGTGATGAGTCTCAACAGGTTAGGACATCTAACTGGAGCCCAAGAGATTCGCTGGCCAATTATATGTGGTACAACTGAAGTTATATGAAAAACACCGGATGTGCCAAAAATTGGTTTGAACACATTCAATCAGATCACCAAAAGGCGACCGAGTCTAATGATAAAATCATTAAGTTTGACATATTCGGTGTCATTAAGTTTGATACATCCGGTGTCAGGTCGCCAAAAGGGGACCGGGTCTAATGATAAAATCACTAAGTTTGACACATCCGGTGTCATTAAGTGTGATACATTCGGTCTCAGGTCACCAAAAGGGGATTGAGTCTAGTGATAAATCACTAAGTTTCACACATCCGGTGTCATATGGTTACACCGGGTATGCCAAAAATTATAGTCAACACTTAGCAGATACTCATGAGTTTGATATGAAAAGTGTCTAAGTTAAATCTCAATGTTTACTTATATGTGTTATGACTTATAGGTGAAGTCTTTAAGTGAGATTGCTATGAAAAATCTCTAAGTTAAAATCTTCAATTTATTCTTTAAATGTCTAAGTAAAGCAACTTATACTTTAAATTTCTAAGTGATTTATGATCTAAAATTCTGAGACCAATGACTCATAATTTGAATTTCTAAGTGAAGTATATCCTTATGGATTATAAGGATTATGAGAAATTAAACCTGCAAAATTTCTAAGTAAAATACTTAGAAATATATAGAATGCCTTTTAAATGGATTGTATCCATCTTTGGGAAAATTGCCAAGTAATTAAACAAGGGAAATGAGCATCAAAAGATGAATTGATAAATAATGCTTAAAAGCACAAATGTATAATACAATTGGTTTAAAAACCAACACTGAATAATTTCAATTGTCAAAAGATTATACAATACAACAAGCTGCAAATTGAAAAGAAGAAAAATCAAGGAGCAACAGGTGTAGGTTGGTCAATAGTAGTGGATGCAGTGGTATCTGCTCCAGCTCCAACCGTTTTGTCATCTCCATCCTTCTCCTTGTCCTCTTCGACACAATCAGCTTCGTCCTCCTCATCCTCGGCGTCAGAAGGGCAGAAAGGGCTGGGAGGAGTGTCCCCACATAGTTTGGCTAGGTGAGCCCTTGTTTCATAATCCAGCCTCTTCTCAAAGTACTGGAATGGGACGTACTCCTCAAGGCCGAGTGTCCAAGCCTCTGCAATCCTTTGTCTGGTGGATTCTTCTCCTTCCAGATACTTTTGGACTGTAAACTGTCTAGCTTGGTTTAACTCCTCCTCCTTCTTTTTCTCCACTTCTTCAAGCCGGACATTGGCAGCTCTCAATTGATCATTTAATGCAGCAACCTTCCTCTCAGCCTCATAAGCCCTTAACTCGACAACCCTTTTATCGGAGACCATCTGCTCCAAGTCCACCTCTTTCTTTTTGTACTCTTCCAGCTCGGTCCATAGCTCAACATTCCTCTTTGCCATGACAAAGTTCTGCTCTTTGGCTTGTCTCAAAGAGGCAGACAACTCATTCACAGCATGTGAATTTTGAGCCTGGATTCTGCGGACTTGTTCGCTCAAATAAGAGTCGCAGATGGTGAGCATTCGGGCTGCCTTTACCCTCTCCTTCTTGGTTTGAGCTACCAATTTTGGAGGTATTGAAGCCGAAAGATGATCTGCCAAAGGAAAAATACAAACAAGTTTTAGCAAAAATCCACTAAGTATTAAAAGGGCGGAATTAAAGGGACATTTGAAAGTTGGTTAAAATTAAGTATAATAAGTAAATTTTACCTCAATGCAACTGTAGAAGCATGAACCTAGCTGTCCGTCAAGGATGCCCCTTAGTGACTCCTTGTACTCCTTGCCTCCAAAACAGTGAACCTCTCTAACCAACTCCTTGTAGTTGGAATCGAAGGTTTTGGAGGTCGAAGGAATGTCACCTTCCTCGTCAAGGAAGTCCTTCTCAGAATCAGCCACATCTGTAGTGGGAAATGGAATAATTATAGCCCGAGGGTCTCTAGGAGATGTAATAGAGTCTCCAGAACGAGTACTCGAGACTGATGTTACAATGTTACGTGCAAATTTAATACCTGATGCCATGGCAGAGTCAAGGAACTCCATGGGCATGTTCTCCCTGATGGCCTCCTGCATTATAGCAGCTGGATCCTTGTCAGGAGGAGAAAGGTCACTTGGATCCCTAAGTAAGGGATCCTTGTCTGTTCCCCCAATGGTTCGGCCAGCACGTCTGGCCTCATCCTGAGCAAGTGGATTCATCAAGCCCAACTCCGTTTCATAGGGATTGTCAAAGACAGGGTCCCTTTGAAGGCTGTTGGTTGGCCGGACAGCCTTGTCCTTCCGGCGGTAGGGGACCTCCTTGGAGGATGGGTTGTCCCCCACCGGTTTAACAGGGGTGGAGGCCGGGGAGGCCTCAGTACTGGCCAGTGAAGTCGGCCTCTTCTTCTTGGGAGGATTGATGGAGAGTGGGGTATAGCTCTCCTTCCTCTTAAATTTGGTAGGGAGAGCTTTAAGCTTCTCCTTACCTTTATCCTTCTTTTCTTTACCCAGCACTGATGGCCGAGTATCTCTGGTTGACTGCAAAAATACAAAATTGATTAAGTAAATCATTATTCACTCATAATAAAACTGGTTATTCATGAGATAACCGGAGAAACATCCCAAAACAATAACAGCAAGAGTCCTAAATTATGTAATTATTTAAAAAATAACATATAAGAAAATCAAGTTGTTTTATAAAAATTTCAAAAAACAAAGTTATTAATGGTTGACATATTCGGCAATGTCAATCGATACCGAGTATGCCAAACTTGCATTAACACACCCTCAACTCGGTATCTTATTAAAGAAAAATTTCCTTGCCACAGCAACACATTCGGTGACACAAGTCAAGACCGAATGTGCCAAAACAGCATTGACAAAGGGTGAACTCGGTCACGTTTTAGAAGACCGAGTGGTGTCCACATGAAAGCAGATTCGACATATTCGGCCTCAACGGATGATACCGAATGTGCCAAATCTTATGCTAACACACTTAACTCGGTCTAATCTGTTTTGATCAAGGGAATCTATATGACCGTAGGTTTGACACATTCGGCATCAAGAATGATGCCGAATGTGCCAAAACTGCACATTCACACATTCAACTCGATCTCATAATTTCTGACCGAGTTGAATCAAAGATGAATACAATTCAACACATTCGGTGTCATTAAATGACGCCAAATGTGCCGAACGTTAAATGTGTTGCATTCAGTTCAGCCTCTGTCACAAGGCCGAGTCTCTATCTTTAAAAAATAAAAAAAATAAAAAAAGCACATGTACATATGATTAGATGTTTACATAAAAGGGACGAAAATTTTAAAAGGATACTTGTATTTATAAGAACACTTGTATTTATAAATAGATTTACAAAAAGTTAGGCTTGAGAGAGGTTGACATTTGACACATTCGCTGATACCGAATGTGCCAAAACCACGTTCACATGTTTTGCATCCGGCCTTCCCAAGGGAGACCGAATCAAACCTTAGTGAAATAACTTTTTACACATTCGGTGTCATGTAATGATGCCGAATGTGCCAAATTCAGGCTAACATGTTTTACATCCGGCCTTGCTTAGGAAGACCGGACTAAAACACACAGTTATAATTTTTGGCACATCCGGTGTCAAAACAATGACACCCGATGTCTCTAGTACTTATTGTCAAATAAAAAATAAAATAATAATAATAATAAATAAATGAAAGCTGAGTTTAATCAAAGTGCAATAAAATTTGGCACACCCGACGTCTAGAAAGAACACCGGATGTGTTACATAGCATTTCAAATCATTAAATTTATTCAAGTCTAACACATTCGGTATCAATATGATTATTTCTTAATTAATTAATTGATTAGAAATTGACTCATACAAAGTATAGTAAATATAAATTTACATTGTCTACAAAGAAGTATGCTAAAAAAAAAAGAAGCCGAATGAAATGAGGGTCGTATGACTTTTGGCAAGTCCGGTGTCTATACCTCAGTTGTTTGCCTCTTCTGAAGAGGCGTCTTCTCTTTTAACTGCGCCAAACGGCGAAGAAATTCGGCTTAGTCCATCTTGCCTTTCTTCTAGTCGGGCAGTTCGTTTAGAGCTTTTTTTGCAAAAAAAAAGAAGGCCGAATTATTTATACTTAAACAAATTTGATGATGAAGGCAATACAGAAATAATAAGAAATAACAAAAAAAAAGGGTAACCTAATAGCATTACAACCATACACTAACCCACAAGCATCAAGAAACTTGTGGTCAGTGAAAAGGAATTTGAAAGGTATCCATTTGGAAGGAATCTCATAAGTCATCCCTTTCCATTTAGCAGTTGTATTCCTAAAAAGATCTAATATGGCTAGATCATTGGCATTTAGTTTGGGTAGGTTGGTCACTTTGCCCTTGAATTTGGGACTCAAGTTCCATTTATTCATCCTAGCCACAAAATCGGGATCTTCATACTTAATAAAAACAAAATCACCTCGCCAAGAGGTAACCTTATTAGAATTTTCAATGGTGGTAATATAATCATCATCATTAGCCAGTGTAAACCAGCCTTGTTTACATCCGGCAGCCTTAGTTAGTTTATGCATATGTACAAAGGCTGCAAAAGAAGGTCTAAGGTTATTTAATTTACAAGTTGCAGCATAAGTTACGATATGATGCCATGAATTCGGAGTCAATTGGCATAAACCTAAATCATAACGATTGAGAAGATTTAAAAAGAAAGGAAGAAAGGGAATTAAAACGCCCATGTCAATCATGGACATATAGATGCCGAAGCATCCCTCTAGAGCACTAAGAAGGGAATCCCCCTTCTTAGGGAGAATAAGCTGAAAACTCTTATGGTTAATAAACGAGTTACCATACAGGACAGTGTTAATGTCCTTAATGGCCTCCCATCTCACCAAAGCAGTCTCTAGTGTGGGATAGGTGGTTGGTTTGCGAGGAGGTGCAGTGACCTCTATCTCAGAATCAGTAGCCGAGTGTCCTGATTCATCCTTATCGGCAGATCTCTCCATCTCTTTAATGGAGTCTGCTGGGTCCTTGCTGGTAAAAATCTGGGTGGCAATTTAGTTCTTGCCATGTCCTCCTGCACAGGAAGGAATGGAAGATTCGGTGGCCCCAATGAAAAACGAATATTTGTGGCATTAGAATATTGAGAGCCAGGTGATGAACCCTGACCCACCTCTACTTGTTTATTACTAGGAACAATTAAAAAACAGATTACTTGCATTATGAGGAGAAGACGAACTAGAAGACATGATAGAATAACTAAAGAAAAATAAAATGAACCCGGATCAGGTAATAATTACCTGAGTAAAGAAGTTCCTAAAATAAAGATCTGAAAATACTATTCACTGCCTGAGCTTCGCCTGAAATCGCCTAAAAAACTTGTCTGAAATCGCCTAAAACTCACCGAAAATCGCCTTTGGAAATGTTCTCAACTTTCTACTAGTTTCTCTCACTACTTTCTCTCTCTAGAAAATTCACAAAGATAGCTATGAAAAATGTTTCTACTTCTCACCTCTATTTAAAGGAGAGGGGTGAGGGTAAAAAGGGGGGAAATTTGAAACCCTTCAATTCCCCCCCCCCCAAATACAAAGGGGTAAATGGGCCTGCACAGCAAGGCCGAGTCTGATTCAATCAGATGGGTGATGGATTATGGATTCATCAGCCCATTTGAGGGGGCAAAGGATGTGGCATGCGAAGTCAGCTGCCACATGTCAGCCCATGAGTGGACCACGTGTCCCTGTCTCTAGTATCAAATGCAAACATGGGATTGCCACGTGGCAATGTTGAGTTTGCCATGAGTGGGCCCTACATAGCCATGTGTCATCTTACGACTGGGCCACATGTGAATGAGACAAAGCAAAGGGAAGATCATACCTTGCCACATGTCAAACTCCTACTCGTCGTTAACAGAAGAACCAAAACAAACCATTGGGCCTAAATTGTCTAATGCCATAAGCCCATAAGGCATATGAAGGAAAGGAATTAAGGAGATGAGGACAAGTGTCGCGATCTCATTGGTTAAGAAATTGTACTTGAGGCTATAAATACCTCTCAAAATTCTCATTAAAAGGACATTCAAGATTAAGAGAAAAACACCTACTATAAAAGGAAAACTTCTCTCTAAAACTTCTCTCTAGAATTGTTTACTTGTTGATTATTGTTCACTTACTCTCCTACAAATACTTACTCTCCTATCCCACCTCATTGCTCAAACAACAACAATGATGATGATGGTGATGACAATAGTGCCAGTGAGGACGCTGACACTTTCCTCCAGTCTGACTGAGAGGAGTCCCTTACTTCCTTCGGCATGAGGACATTGCTGAATCCGACTTGGGGGAGGTAATTTTATTGCTTTCTTAGTTTAGTTTTTATTGCTTCTAGTGTAGTTTTATTGCTTTCTTAGGATAGTCATATAGTTTTATTGCTTTCTTAGGAGTTTACATATGACAAAAAAATGTACAGCTTTCATAGTTTAGATTTTTTTTTTTGCTTTTGGTAGTTAGCTTTAGTTAATTGATCAGTTGAATGGTTTGATGAAACTTTGTGAATGGTGACTTCCCTGTGCCCCGGATTTTATTTAAAAATGTTTTTTGACTGACTTGGGCATGTGATGAGTTATGTTTAGGGAATTGCCAACCTGGACTTGAACTTGACTTAGCTTGAAACAATTTCTAATCTTGCCATTATAGCCATGTGTAGAGTAGAGGCTTGAACTGTGTTAACGGGAGGATTTGAGCCGCATACATTATTTTATGCCTATTTCTTTTCATGTGTGCTTAGTTCCTGGTGCTTGTATGATCCATGTTTTTGGCTTTTGACTCTAGTAGCTTGGCTTTGGTGTGTTACATGTCGCTAATGATAAAAGGCATTCATTTCTTTTAGGAGCTTTCAGATTTTAGGTATTCCTTCACAAAATTTTCCCTTGGTCCTTATTTTGAGCTTTTACCCGTCATTTCCATTTTAGCCACATTACAACCCTATTTGGCCTTGTTCTAATCATTTGATATATGCCCAAGCTTGGCTTGGGGGGGTTGAGGAGTTGTTTTGTTGTTGTTCTGCATTTGTTGGAGGTTTTCGAGGAGTGGAAAATTGTGAATGGTTGTTGTTAAAAGTTTGATAATAGGTCTCACATTAAGGCTCTACATACCAATGTCTAGGCTAGTTTTAATGAAGAATTAAAATGTTATACATCTTTTATTGGCCTAGATATGTATGTGTGATGATTTTGTCTTTGACATGTCATTAAGAGTCGTGAGCCTAAATTGAAAAATCTTGAAAGTTGAAAAAAAAATGAAAAATGAAAAAAAAAGAATTGAAAGATGTTGAAGAAGAAAAGCTTATGATACTTGGAGTAGTTGAAATGTAAAGTTTTATGGTGTGATGTGATTCCTTGAGAATTGAGTTGATGTTGGAGATGTTGACTATGATCTTTGATTATTACATGCGTATAGCCCGCATTTACCACCACATTATCACAAATTCTATCCTACCTATTACCCTAGCCACGCTACAAGCTTATAAAGACCTTTTTGATCGGCATCTGCATGTTTTTAGCTCTTGTGAATTGAGTCAATTGCCAAAGCTAGGGAGTATTACTTGCATTTCGAGTCGACTTTCATACTAGGATTGAGTGACTACCTTTAGACACTTGCATGAGGTGTGAGATATGGGTTTGGGTTCTTAAATTTTGCAATCAAACACTTATTGCATTTGCATTCTTATTTGGGATTAAGGGTGGGCTTCATTATCTATGCTCAATTTAATGTGTGGAGTGACACCGAGTGAGCTACTCTAGTCATCGACTTCTATTTCTTACATGGTTGGCTTATTGATTTTGATTTAAGTGGATGGCGGTCAAGGGATTTTGATGGGTTGGTTGAGGAACTTGCATACTCGGAATTACTTGAGTTAATATTGTTTTTCAAAGTTAAAGAGGTGAAGTCATTGTTTGCTTAGTTTTTTGCTTGAGGACAAGCAAAGGTTTGGCTTGGGGGAGTTTGATAAGCTGATATTTGATATGTATTTTACCCCCGATCTCAATTGATTTTAGCTCTAAAACTGCTCTTTTGAGCCATTTCTACTTACTTTTTCTATTTCGAGTGTTTGTTGTGCTTTTTATAAGATTTTATAGGAATCGATGATTTATCGTTGTTTTCCGAGCCTTTTGAAACACTTGAAGAAGTTAGTGAAGAGTTGAAGTCGTTTGGGAAGCTTAACTGAAGACTAGAAGTGCTAAAACTAAGAATTAAAGAAGTAATTAAGGAAGAACGAGCAAAAACCAAAGAACGAAGCTAGGCGAGCTGCCCGCCCGGACAGAGGCTGTGTGCCCGGGTGAGGGTTGCACGCCCGGACCCCTCCCGGCGAGTGGCTCTGAAGGGGATTTTCGCGTGTTTTTCCCTTGTTTAGCCTAAGTACTTAATGTTTAGTCTTCTAATTTTGTCATTAATGCCTTTTTACTTTTACAAACCCTAGTTTACTCTAAAATTCTCTCTAAGTGTGGAACTTTGTTTAATCTTTCAATCAATAATATTCAGGTTTTATTTCAATCTCAATTCTTGTTCTTAATTAATGTGTATTATTAGTTTTAATTTATGCTCTTAGTTTTATCAGTTTTATGTTTAGATTTAAATTCTTGATTATTGTTGGGTTGTTTAGTTTAATCATGTTTAGGATTTTAATTTCTTTCATTGATTTAGTTTTTTTTCTATCAATTATGAGTGAGTAGTTCTTTTCTAGGACTAGGAGATCCATGGATTGATTGGTGATGTTTTGTTCATAAATATTAGTTTATCTATTAATGTACTTGAATTCCTGTTGTCAATTGTTATTGCTTTCAGTTAAATACTGGCCAGGTTTAATTGTTAGTTTGGTTTTGTTGATATCGATGCCGAGAGGTAAGATTACCACAATTAGATCATAAGGACATTAGGCAAAATGAGACTAAGTGAGCGAGAGCCATTAGAGGAGTTTTGAAGGGGACTAGATTCGAGAGAATTAGTGGACCTTAATTCAAGGAAATTGATAATATAATTAATTATTTGTGTGCAATTTGTTGGTTAACCAGTGGTGAACCGATGTCATAGATTTAGTAATTAATCTATTTCCTTAATCAATTTAGCTCTAATTCTAGTTAATTTATTGATCACAATTGTCACTCAAAGGCCCTTTACACAGTCTAAACTTTTTAGAACTAATAAGTTTAATTGCTTCCCTGTGGATTCGATCCCTACTTCCCTAGCTATATTAGTTAGAGTGGTTAGGTTTATTTTTGACAGGTGTGCGATAGCCTCATCACGTATAAGGTTGTAAATGAAGATTAAGACACTTCAAGAAATGAAATACTCAATGCCTAAAATGAGAAAAACCCTATCAAGTGAAATAGGATGAAAAGTCATAGGCAAAACCAACTTATTCCCCTAATTCCGCCATTCTTTCCTTTGCTTCAAATGATCAAGTAAATTCGTGTGTCACCATACACACCCATGATGAGGTATTTGAAGATCCCAAAAACCTTGAATATCCATAAGCCATTATTTCCCCCATACTTGTATCATTTTTAGAATTCATTATCAAACCTTAGAAGTTATCACTTTGTTTCGTATAAGCTTGACTACCAAAAACTACTTGACTTGGAGAATTGGAGCCAGACATCTGCATATAAGATCTTTCTTAGTAATTAGGTTTATTACAGAAATATTACAAAAATCATTAGCACATAAAAAGCATTGCATTAAAGAATGTATGGGGATATGTTGTATTTGCTTTCATTGGAGATTGCATGACCATCACTTGATAAAAGAACTCCAATACCTTGTATTATCTGCAATACAACATAGAGACATATAGTTAAGATTTTAACCAATGGGCATGAACACTAAAATGGTAAGCAATGACAAAGTCTTCATGAATTCAACCCACAGAAACTGAAGCCCTTCCCCTTCCCCTTCCTCTACCCCTGCCACCCCTTGGTGCAGTAACAGTAACACCACCTCTCCAAGTAGCATTTGTTGATGTTGAACCACCTCGAGCACCACCTCTTTCTCCCCTCCCTCCCCTTATGATTCTCCCATTTTTTTCCCACTCTTCCTGGTTCAATTGTTGCTGCTGTGTGATCTGTAGTAGCAGAGGTTCTTGGGGGTCCACCATCAGATCTAGGTCTCTCGGCCCTCTCCCTCTCTTTAGTGGGGGTGGCATTGCAGGTCCTTCCTTTATAGTTGTGCAGCTCCTTTTGTTGTGACCTCTTGCATGACAATCGTTGCATGTCATTTCTACACCATGTTTAGTCAAATGCCCTTGCCTTTCAGGATCCCCATGAGGATCTTTTCTCCTACTTTTCCTGGGCCTCCCAGGTCCAATCTTAATGGGAGGGAGTTGTATTGGCAAATCTTTGTTTGGACAATGTCTTTCACCATCACAAGGTGGTATGGGATAGTTGTAGGATTCGAGGTAGGTTTCTTTGAAGAAGAAATGTGCCACATAGTCTTCTGCCTTTTAATGACAGAAGAAAATAGTAGCAGCAACATGGGCACATATCACCCCAGTCAAATCCCACCTTCTACAAGTGCAAGACCTTGCATTCAAGTCCACAGTTAATGTATCCAAGTACTAACTCACTTGGAAAATAGTTTCTGAACTTGGCATAACAGCACACCTTGCTGCTAAGTCCCTGTTTCTCTCTAACTTTGTCAAAACCCTAGGACATATGGATATACTCCATTTCTGAAATTCTTGCTTCTTTTTTACCACCCTTTGCATTAGTGTACTTCTTATTTCTTCAAGCATTTGCAGCAGGTGTTTGGATCTAACTTAGACAATGTAGCCATTGAATGTCTCAGCCATGTTGTTTGTCACAGCCTCTGATCTTGTAACTGGATTCATAAAAGCTCTGCAGAATAGCTTTGGATTGTATGCCTGAAAAGCATCTGCTGCATTTTGGTTAACTGATTCCATGACTACAAGTGCATCACTGTAATCAGCCTCATTGTAAACTTTTACAATGCTCCAAAACAGTAGCTTGTATTCATCCCCCTTGAATGCTTTGTGTCAATGCTTGTACACATGTCTTGCACAATGTCTATGCTCAGCCTTAGGTAGCACCTCTTCCCTTGCACTGAGTATAGACTGAAAAAAAGGATTATTATATTTTGACATCACAATTAGTTGATGACCACAAAATGGACACAAAACAAATCAAATAAAAAAGTTTACACAATAAACTGACCTGATGTTCATCAGATATTATGGTGAAGCCTTCTCCGTCATCTAGCTCAAAAGAATTCCTAAGTTGACCACAGAACTATCCGCATGATGAATTATTTTCCCCCCAAACAACAGAACATGCCACAGGGTACATCTGCTCATTTCCATCCCTTCCAACTGCCACCAGAACCTGCCCTCCCAGAAATGTCTTTAGAAAACATGCATCAACAAATAATACTTTCCTACACCCTTCACTCCATCCTTTTCTCAGCCCATCATAACACACAAATAGCCTTTGAAAAATTGGTGGAAACACATCTTGCAATGGATCTGTTAAAAGTGTCGTCACTAAACCAGGACTTGTCTTTTTAATGGCCTCAATGTATCTACCAATTTTCAAGTAATGGTCCTTCATGGAACCATGCAGTAGTTGATGAGCTGTGTACTTGACTTTGTAGGCAAATTCCTTTTTCACTAGCACCTTATAAGCTAGTCTTATACACTCAATTATCTCTTTTGTAGGCCAATGAGGTCTAGGCTTGAAGACCTCAAGGAATTGCTCAGCAAGCCAACTACTTTTTCGTTGCCTATTTCTCTCCATTGTCCTCACACATACATGCTGATCCACAACTCTCTTCACCACAAAAGTTCCCCTCCTACTATCCCATGAACCATAAAGCCTAAATGGACAGTCCTTCTGACAACATATACCTACTCTCTAACCGTTGTTTTTATTTCTAACCTTAAACCACAAATTCCTCCCCTGAAGAATTCCAAAACTTATCACTGCTCTCCTAAACTTAGCTCGACTTGCAAATCTTTGTCCCACTTTCCATTGGAAAACTGAGAAGTCAGTTTCATCTGGTACCAGATATCCTCTACTATATCTTTTTTCCCCTATTGTAATGTCATCATCACTGCTAGTAGGAGTGTCAATGTCTTCATCACTTAGCTCATAATCACTAATAGGACCATCTTCATTTTCATGTACAGATTATGGTGGTTTGTCCTTACCTTCACCTGTGACAAATCTGCCAGAAGTAGCTTCTGCTTACATTTTCTGTGTAATGTCTTGCAGTCTCTTGTTTGTGCCTTTCAATCTCTCTCTTGCTGTCTTGTACTCTTCATCACTTGTGTCTGACTCATCACTCTCCTCAAACAAACCATTAGTAAAATGCCTTAGATCTTCAGCTTCAAATTCATCAAATACATACTCACCAAACTCTTCACTGTCACTGCTTCCATCATCTGGGTTATATTCTTTGTTTGAGTCACTATCCTCCCTAGTGTTTACATTCACAAATTCAGGCCATGACAGAGGGTCATCAGACCTAGGATCTTCCCAATCATATTTAGGAGGAACTTCTGATCTGTAGAACTCTTGAGAGTAATTTGGAGGAAAAGTAGTTAACTTAGATGGAGCTGTAGAATTTTGGGTAGGAATGTATGGTGTTTTAGGGTTTTCAGTCAAAGATGGATCTTTAGGAATAGATGCATTAGTGAAAGTGTTGTAGTGGTCCCCCTTTGATGATGTGGAAGCATCTTGTCACTTTTTCTTCAGGTTTGTTTGTGGTTGTTTTTTTTTTTTTNTAAGCTTGACTACCAAAAACTACTTGACTTGGAGAATTGGAGCCAGACATCTGCATATAAGATCTTTCTTAGTAATTAGGTTTATTACAGAAATATTACAAAAATCATTAGCACATAAAAAGCATTGCATTAAAGAATGTATGGGGATATGTTGTATTTGCTTTCATTGGAGATTGCATGACCATCACTTGATAAAAGAACTCCAATACCTTGTATTATCTGCAATACAACATAGAGACATATAGTTAAGATTTTAACCAATGGGCATGAACACTAAAATGGTAAGCAATGACAAAGTCTTCATGAATTCAACCCACAGAAACTGAAGCCCTTCCCCTTCCCCTTCCTCTACCCCTGCCACCCCTTGGTGCAGTAACAGTAACACCACCTCTCCAAGTAGCATTTGTTGATGTTGAACCACCTCGAGCACCACCTCTTTCTCCCCTCCCTCCCCTTATGATTCTCCCATTTTTTTCCCACTCTTCCTGGTTCAATTGTTGCTGCTGTGTGATCTGTAGTAGCAGAGGTTCTTGGGGGTCCACCATCAGATCTAGGTCTCTCGGCCCTCTCCCTCTCTTTAGTGGGGGTGGCATTGCAGGTCCTTCCTTTATAGTTGTGCAGCTCCTTTTGTTGTGACCTCTTGCATGACAATCGTTGCATGTCATTTCTACACCATGTTTAGTCAAATGCCCTTGCCTTTCAGGATCCCCATGAGGATCTTTTCTCCTACTTTTCCTGGGCCTCCCAGGTCCAATCTTAATGGGAGGGAGTTGTATTGGCAAATCTTTGTTTGGACAATGTCTTTCACCATCACAAGGTGGTATGGGATAGTTGTAGGATTCGAGGTAGGTTTCTTTGAAGAAGAAATGTGCCACATAGTCTTCTGCCTTTTAATGACAGAAGAAAATAGTAGCAGCAACATGGGCACATATCACCCCAGTCAAATCCCACCTTCTACAAGTGCAAGACCTTGCATTCAAGTCCACAGTTAATGTATCCAAGTACTAACTCACTTGGAAAATAGTTTCTGAACTTGGCATAACAGCACACCTTGCTGCTAAGTCCCTGTTTCTCTCTAACTTTGTCAAAACCCTAGGACATATGGATATACTCCATTTCTGAAATTCTTGCTTCTTTTTTACCACCCTTTGCATTAGTGTACTTCTTATTTCTTCAAGCATTTGCAGCAGGTGTTTGGATCTAACTTAGACAATGTAGCCATTGAATGTCTCAGCCATGTTGTTTGTCACAGCCTCTGATCTTGTAACTGGATTCATAAAAGCTCTGCAGAATAGCTTTGGATTGTATGCCTGAAAAGCATCTGCTGCATTTTGGTTAACTGATTCCATGACTACAAGTGCATCACTGTAATCAGCCTCATTGTAAACTTTTACAATGCTCCAAAACAGTAGCTTGTATTCATCCCCCTTGAATGCTTTGTGTCAATGCTTGTACACATGTCTTGCACAATGTCTATGCTCAGCCTTAGGTAGCACCTCTTCCCTTGCACTGAGTATAGACTGAAAAAAAGGATTATTATATTTTGACATCACAATTAGTTGATGACCACAAAATGGACACAAAACAAATCAAATAAAAAAGTTTACACAATAAACTGACCTGATGTTCATCAGATATTATGGTGAAGCCTTCTCCGTCATCTAGCTCAAAAGAATTCCTAAGTTGACCACAGAACTATCCGCATGATGAATTATTTTCCCCCCAAACAACAGAACATGCCACAGGGTACATCTGCTCATTTCCATCCCTTCCAACTGCCACCAGAACCTGCCCTCCCAGAAATGTCTTTAGAAAACATGCATCAACAAATAATACTTTCCTACACCCTTCACTCCATCCTTTTCTCAGCCCATCATAACACACAAATAGCCTTTGAAAAATTGGTGGAAACACATCTTGCAATGGATCTGTTAAAAGTGTCGTCACTAAACCAGGACTTGTCTTTTTAATGGCCTCAATGTATCTACCAATTTTCAAGTAATGGTCCTTCATGGAACCATGCAGTAGTTGATGAGCTGTGTACTTGACTTTGTAGGCAAATTCCTTTTTCACTAGCACCTTATAAGCTAGTCTTATACACTCAATTATCTCTTTTGTAGGCCAATGAGGTCTAGGCTTGAAGACCTCAAGGAATTGCTCAGCAAGCCAACTACTTTTTCGTTGCCTATTTCTCTCCATTGTCCTCACACATACATGCTGATCCACAACTCTCTTCACCACAAAAGTTCCCCTCCTACTATCCCATGAACCATAAAGCCTAAATGGACAATCCTTCTGACAACATATACCTACTCTCTAACCGTTGTTTTTATTTCTAACCTTAAACCACAAATTCCTCCCCTGAAGAATTCCAAAACTTATCACTGCTCTCCTAAACTTAGCTCGACTTGCAAATCTTTGTCCCACTTTCCATTGGAAAACTGAGAAGTCAGTTTCATCTGGTACCAGATATCCTCTACTATATCTTTTTTCCCCTATTGTAATGTCATCATCACTGCTAGTAGGAGTGTCAATGTCTTCATCACTTAGCTCATAATCACTAATAGGACCATCTTCATTTTCATGTACAGATTATGGTGGTTTGTCCTTACCTTCACCTGTGACAAATCTGCCAGAAGTAGCTTCTGCTTACATTTTCTGTGTAATGTCTTGCAGTCTCTTGTTTGTGCCTTTCAATCTCTCTCTTGCTGTCTTGTACTCTTCATCACTTGTGTCTGACTCATCACTCTCCTCAAACAAACCATTAGTAAAATGCCTTAGATCTTCAGCTTCAAATTCATCAAATACATACTCACCAAACTCTTCACTGTCACTGCTTCCATCATCTGGGTTATATTCTTTGTTTGAGTCACTATCCTCCCTAGTGTTTACATTCACAAATTCAGGCCATGACAGAGGGTCATCAGACCTAGGATCTTCCCAATCATATTTAGGAGGAACTTCTGATCTGTAGAACTCTTGAGAGTAATTTGGAGGAAAAGTAGTTAACTTAGATGGAGCTGTAGAATTTTGGGTAGGAATGTATGGTGTTTTAGGGTTTTCAGTCAAAGATGGATCTTTAGGAATAGATGCATTAGTGAAAGTGTTGTAGTGGTCCCCCTTTGATGATGTGGAAGCATCTTGTCACTTTTTCTTCAGGTTTGTTTGTGGTTGTTTTTTTTTTTTTTCAGTAGGAGGTTTTTTCTGTTTACAAGTGTTCAACTTTTCCTGTGTTATATTTACCCCTTCCTCATTCCTACATTTCCTACCTCTTTTAGGAGTTAATTTCTTCCTTGGCCGGGGACCATCCATCACAACTACCTCCTCTACATCATGAGTAATATACAGATTAATCAACCTGTGTTCAGCTCCCAACTACACTAAATCCCTAATATCACAATCACTACCAATATTCCTCAACCCTTCTTCAAAATCCAACCCAGGTTTTAGATAATTTACGGCTTCTACAGTAAGATAACCACACTTCTTAGCTAGCTCTAGTAAATCCCACCAACATAACTCATCACTATATATCTACTTCAAAGTCCTACATTCCCTCCCAACATAAAGCAACTTCCCAAAAGAATCCCTTTCGAAATACCCACCATGCAAAATTTTCACACTAAATTTATCTATTACAAACTGCAACAACAACAACTAAAACGAATTCCATTACAATTCAACGTAAATTCAAAAACAGTGTAATCAAAACCCTAATTTTGCTAAATAACAATGCAATTATGTCTGACAACTTCAAACAACAGCAATTTATCAAAACATTATAATCAAAACCCTAATTTTTCTAAATAATCAATTTTTCATGCAATTATCAAATATAGGTTTTAATTACCAACAAAAATTATGCAAAACTAACCTGCAATGAACGAATTCACCAAAGGTCGTGAAATTTGAGCTATTTTCCAGTTCACGTTGAATTGTAATTCGAGAATTGACAAAAAAGTATGAGCTATAATGGAGGAATTGCAGAGGATACAGTGTATGTGAGAGGAGAGAGAGAGAGAAATTCGTTTTGGGGGGAACTTAATACAACAACCTTGTTGGGTACCCTGTTCATCAGGTAATCAGTAGTAAGGTCCATGTGGTGGATATTTAAACCAACATTAGATTATAATGAGATTTAGTTAAGTTGGGATTATATTGAGCAAACAGGGCAAAGTTGGGATTATATTGAGCAACCAAGTGTGGTCGAATTTCACAATCGCAAAAGTGAAAACTCTAAGGGAAACACCCACAAAGCAACGCTTTAATTTTTCTCAAAATTCAACTCTAACTTTTATTAACAAACTAAAGGGTATTTGTAGGACTGAGTTTGGAACAATTCCCCAACTCATAGTCAAATAATATCCTAATCCAAATATAAATCCTAAGCTAATAACAATCACGTGAAAATAGCCTACTTGCTTTAGACAAATCCGGCCACATCAACAACACATCACCAATCTCTATCCACTTGCACAATTAGATTTATATACTAACAACCTGCCTAAAAATCCTAACAAACTAAAATTTAATCCTAAAAAACTATCTAACAAACTTTAAAACAAGATAATCATCACAAAATACATCAAAACCCACGAAAATATATTGTCACCCAAATTCTATTAAAATCATCAAAAATCTCGCCATATATTCTTGCTCGTTTTTTGCACAATCTTCAAGAAATGAGAACAATCTTCAAGAACTCTTTCAAGATTTAATCTTTAAATCAAGAAACTTTCAAAAAATGAATCTCCATGCATTTGTAAATGAAAATGAAGATCAAAAAGAAATGAAGACTAAAATGAAAAGTGCCTGAAATTAGAAGACCCTAGCTAATTTAGTTGGAAAACTCATAGGCAAAACCATAAATAACCCTATGTGAATGGCAACCTTATATTCACATCACACTCCCCCTGTTAAGAAAACACTTGTCCCAAGTGTTGTAAATCCAAGCAACCATCCATATACGTCGTACTAAATCATGTTTGAGATGTAAAACACATATGCACATGCAATGAACACTATTAGCTTCATGATAGCTTGAAATCTTGTCCTCCTTTCTTAATCCTTCATCATCATGGAGATCATAATTGTCACTGAAACAAGAATTATTAGAAAAACCAGAATCTAATATTGAAGCATGAGTTAAATCATGCTTGACTTCATGATGCATAATGTGATATATCAAGAAAGAATCAACAATTAATGCTTCGTGTTCCATCTTTTCTATTAAGCACTTTGGATCTTCATTGCTTGAACAAAAATTATGGCCTATTGAATCATTTTGCACTAAAACATTTGAAACTAAGTCTTGAACACAAGGATCCAACACTTCATTTTCATGGCTTAACCAAGGAAAAGGTGAAGACTTTTCTTCCTCACGTTGTAGATCTTCAATGATTTGAGTGTCAACGCAAGATGTATCTTTTGTTGCATGATTAACACAAATCAATGGCTTAATACGTGAACTTGGAGTAAGATATGAATCAAGTATGCTATCAACATCATCTTTCAAAGCATAATGAGGCTCAAGATATGAATCAAGTATAGCTTGCATTATTCTATATTCTAGTGTATCAATCTTCCAAGACTGTCCAAATTTTTGGTAGAAAATTTGATGACCAAAATCAATTTAAAACAAGTTATTTAAGGCTGAATTTTTTTGTGGTCATATCCCTATATGTATAAAACACTCGACCAAAAATTTGTGGCTTGATTCCAATTTAGTAAATCGCAATTTAATTCCTCGTTAGACGACTCAAAACTGTACCGCTTTTGACCAGTTTGGAAAGAACGAACTTGAACAAGTATCAAATGATCTTTAAAAACTCTGAAATTTTGTGTGACGAAAGTAGAAACAAAAATAACCAATTGAAAAAAAAATAATCACCTTAAAAGCTTTTGTGACGAAGGAGAACGAAGCAGAACAACCCAACCTTCAAAACCGAACTCCTAGGGCACGATTTCTTTCAAAAAATTTTGTAGCACCTATTGAATTAATATGACAAACACAATTCCTTCACAACTACCTTGTCAACTACCTTGTAACCTACCAATGAATATCACAATGAAATTTTCGTTGCCCACCCTCCTTATAGTGCCAATTTGATGTGAATTTTAAGCCCTTAACAAAAATTAGAACTCACAATGTTGTTTATGTTTGTTGGGAAATGAAAGATGTTCGAATTTTGTGAGGAATTTCACTAAAAAACACACGCAATTCTTCCTCTTTTAGGTAAATATGTTTTGTTATATCTCAATAAATTAACAAGGATAGATAAACACTCTTGATCGCAACCATGTGTGGTCGAATTTCACAATCGCAAAAGTGAAAACTCTAAGGGAAACACCCACAAAGCAATGCTTTAGTTTTTCTCAAAATTCAACTCTAATATTTATTAACAAACTAAAGGGTATTTATAGGACTAAGTTTCGAACAATTCTCCAACTCATAGTCAAATAATATCCTAAACAAAATATAAATCCTAAGCTAATAAGAGTCAAGTGAAAATAGCCTACTTGCTTTAGACAAATCCGGCCACATCACCAATCTCTATCCACTTGGACAATTAGATCTATATCCTAACAACTTACCTAAAAATCCTAACAAACTAAAATTTAATCCTAACAAACTATCTAAAAAACTTTAAAACAAGATAATTAATCATCATAAAATACATCAAAAATCACGAAAATATATTGTCACCCAAATTCTATGAAAATCGTCAAAAATCTCGCCATATATTCTTGCTCGTTTTTTGCGCAATCTTCAAGAAATGAGAACAATCTTCAAGAACCCTTTTAAGATTTAATCTTTAAATCAAGAAACTTTCAAGAAAAGAATCTCCATGCATTTTTATATGAAAATGATGATAAAAAATAAATGAAGACTAAAGTGAAACTAAAATGAAAAGTGTCTGAAATGAGAAAACCCTAGCAAATTTAGTGGCAAAACTCATAGGCAAAACCACCAATAACTCTGATGTGAATGACAACCTTATATTTACATCAATGTAGGTGTCTACAATGTCGTGTCCTGTCCAAGGGGTAAGGAGGGTAAGGTGGGACGTGACGTGCTGTGCTTGTGCCACCCACGTGCCGGCCCAACGTATGCCCACCTTTACTCTCGTGTCGTGCATTGTCATGCCATTAGCTCATTGAGTTGGTCATAGTGCATGCCAGCCATCCCCATCTCTAAGTCTAACCATAGAATTGCCGTAATTAAAATAGTAAAATACAAGTGAATGTGGATAGGATCATAGGAGATTCAGAGGGCTAGAGGAGCTTTATACCGAATTACATACATAAAAAAGACAACAAGTTAACAACTCATTTTTCTTTGTATAGACAACATGACACATTACTAAAGTAATTGTCACATTGTGAAAACACTACGAATATAAGCATCCGCACACACGAAAACATCCAATCAATTATTGAGAGAAATTACTTTGAACACCTTCTCATAGGAAAAAAAAAAAAAATCCATATAATTATTCATGGTTTCTTCTTTCCAATTTGTTGCATATTCTGTTTTCAAAGATGCAGCAGGGGTTGCTGGTAATCATTCCTCCTTGTTAAATTTTATTTTTCATGACTTCACATTTTATTAATAATTAGTTGGAATTAATAGTTCTGTATATTCTTTGGAAAGAATTATACCTTTTTAAAATAATTTAACATTAGATTAAAGCTGTTATGATTTTTCTGGAAAACACCTTTTTATTTTGTTGTATGAAGTAAAAATTATATTTGTCAATAAAAATAATAATAACAATAATAATAAAATTGGGTAGTTCAATTCAAGTATTTTATGTTGATATTGTATTGTACTCTACTTAAATTAGACTGATATGAGGGTTTATTTGAAAGGGTTGTTTTAGTTTTTAAGAGATAGAATTAAGTGCTGCGGAAATATTTCTAGCTTTGAAATGAGATTTTTGCTTCTGACACTCGATGGATTATCTAGATATAAAGTTCAAAAAAGTATTTTTTTTTTTTCAGTTTATGATTTTAGGATTTAATGGAATGATATAAAATAAGTGGTGTAGAGAAATTTAAGTTATTGATTTTGTGCTTTATAATGATCTTGTTGGTTTTGAAACTGACAACAGTTGCAAAGTTGTTATTTATGTAAATTAGTTTGACTTTGAATAAAATGATAAAATCTGCAAATTTGAAACTCAAAATCACAAATCCATGAATAACATATTGTAATTCTTTGTTAAATTTGTGGGTTTTGATTATCACATGTGTTTGTGTTTATAGGGAACATCTTTGCCTTTGGGTTATTTGTGTCACCAATGTGAGTTTTACAACCCAAGTTTATTTTTCATATCTCTAAATTTCAATAATCCATAAGAATTTTCATTAATAATCTGCGAAATTTGTGCAAAACAGACCAACATTCAGGAGGATTATCAGAAGTGGATCGACGGAAGAGTTCTCGGGATTGCCATATATATACACCCTCCTGAACTGTTTGATATGTGCCTGGTATGGTTCACCATTTGTATCAATTGATAATACATTGATTGTGACAGTCAATTCATTCGGTGCTATCTTCCAGTTAGTCTACATATCCCTCTTCATAGCAAATGCAGAGCGAACGCGAAAGGTTTCTCTATAGTCTTAGACAGTTTTAACAATGATGATTATTGTTTTGGAGTATCTTGTAGGATGATTTAATTAGGGTGACTTGTCCCCCGTTTGTTATTATTGCAGATGAAGATGCTAGGTTTGCTAGCAGCAGTGTTTGTTGCGTTTGCTGTTTTAGTCATCTTGAGCTTAAAAGCCTTTGATTTTGCTTCAAGGCAAATGTTTGTCGGGTTTCTAAGTGTTGCTTCTCTCATTTCGATGTTTGCTTCACCACTCTTTATAATTGTATGTTAATCTTACAACACTATCTTACTTTTGTCTGCCCTTGATAGTTGCAAAGTTTTAATTTTGAGGTCTAAATTACTAGAAACTAAGTTTCCTGCTTAAGTGGTGTATGACTACAGAGATCATGGAAGTCAAGTGTTTCAATTATGTTGGTATGCAAGAGTAGTAACTTTAGCCTTCTTAATTCCGGTTAAGTTCGGCTACTGGCTATTTGCCTATAACTTGAGCAACTAACAGCGGTGAAATGTCAATAGTGCTACTCCTTCAAAATTGATCATTGCCTAGCAAGATGGAGCATTTCAACTATTGTTAAGCTAATGAACTTTTTTTTACATATAATTTCTGATGCAATGTATTGACTGCGCAGCGATTGGTGATAAGGACAAAAAGTGTCGAATACATGCCATTTTACCTTTCACTCTCCTCCTTCTTGATGAGCACGTCTTTCTTCACGTATGGGATGCTTAACTGGGATGCATTTATTTATGTAAGCAGATTAATTATGTTTATTTTTATGGATAAGGCTTAACTTATTGTAGTCTTTGCTGAACCATTAACATGTTTTTTCCTGATTGAACTTCAGGTGCCAAATGGTATAGGAATCCTCCTGGGAATCACACAATTGGGATTATATTCGTATTACAGTAAGAGACCCGGTGAAGTTCACGAACCTTTGATTGTTACCTATTCATGACATTCTTTGATTAAATTCATAAGGTACAGCTTCATGTCTCCTCATGTTAACAACACCAATTCCAAATTCACATAGGAAAGCCGACGTGACACAAACGAGTTTACTTATATTTTATTAATTTTTTTCCCCAGAACTTATAAAATTTTGTCAGAAAAGCAGTGGTTCTATTCTTCTACATCAACAAAATCCAAGAAAATGGCGTTGGTTTATATTGATATTGTCAGAAATTTTTCTCATTACTTTTGTGAGCTTATCGCTTTGCTTCAAGCTGTTTGTTCTCACAGATGATGGTTGACCATCTGATATTTATTCTCGTTGATTCATTCAAGAATGTGTAATATTTCCTTACTGCCAATTTGCAGGGTGGATAATATATTTGTTTATTGTGTCAAGAAAGGTTCTTGCTGATCTTTGGCATTTTTGTATGTTGTAAGGTGCGAATAATGAAGTTTCTATTGTTGATTCATTTAGGTTATGTTGAATTCGGATTTAAGCAGTCATTTGCTGGTCAAACCTTTTCAAATTAGAAAAGTTCAGATTGTATGTTCTTTGCTTTGGTTTAGCGATAAATAATTTCTTTTTCATGATGAAAAAAATAATAAAAGTTACATATTCTGAAAGTATTCATGTGTATGAACATAATAATACTACAATATAATTTGAGGGGTTTGTTGAATATCCATTACTGTAAAATTAGGGTCAAAGTTTATAATGAGATCAGATAGACGAAATCAGAAAAAATATATTAGATTAGATAGATGAACTAAACATAGTCTTAGTGCAATGTGTACTGGCTTATCCATCTAAATTAGTAAGAAGGTGCACATTTGTAAAAGGACATGTGGAAATTTGTGCCGGAGACTACAGAAGTAATAGATGGCAAATTGGAAACTATTACCTTGGTCTATCAAAAATTATAAATCAAAATAATAACTTTTTGGTAAGACCTCAACCATTTGTACATTTTCATAACTATTGTGGTTTTCAATTTAATTGATATTTTTGTATAATTATTTAATAAGACTGTTAAATAAGTTACAACTTTCTTCCTTCAATTCCTACTATCCTAGGATTGAGTGACATTGACCCTGCAGAATCCTTTCCTAAAATATTTATTGCTTAAAGATTTATAATTCCCAATCTGTTGCTACACTTTTTGTAATTCCTAAACTATTGTCCATGTCATTAAACCATTGTAAATTTATTTATTTATTTTTGATTTAGTAGAAAACTGCCATTCGGAATGGTGACTTTTAACACCTGAAGACGCCATTTGAAATGACAATTAACAAAAGAAAAACTCCATTTAGAATGGCGATTTAAAACTGAATAAATGGCAGTTTTTCCTGTAGTATTTTCCAGCCAGCAATACCTACTGTACATGGCCTGTGCATATGCACACTTTGAAACCTGCAATTCAACAAGTATTCTCAACAAATTCCACAACTCCATAAGCCCACAATTCTATTTGTCCACAAATCCAGAAGTTCGAAGTCATCAACCTTCATAACTCTCTCAGCTTCAATCTCCACAATCCGCAATCATAAATATCAAATCATATAATATGAAACCTTAAAATTAAGTAAAATATACATTGATTTACAAAAACTTGCATTAAGTATTATATCAACAAAGTTAGATGCAAAAGTAGAGCAGCATATCAAAGTTAATTACTTTGATCATCCAAATCAAAACACATAATAATAAGCACTAAGATGTATGTTGCCTCTTCCCATGCAGTGAGGATGTAGAAGCAGTAGCAGCATGCTCTTCCTCCTCTTGAATGTCCTCAAGTTGACGACGAGAATTAGTTTTCCTCTTATATGTGTACTGCGGAAGCGGCGGACACACAACAAGGACCGTGGAGGTGGCAGTGGAAGTATGTGGAGGAGGAAGAGGTGGAGATTCTCGAGGAGCAGGTGGTGGTGGATGTTGTTATGGCTCAAATCCTACCTGGAAACTAGGTTGAAGTACAGCTATCCATCTACCAGCTAGCTCCTTGATGTCTAGCTATAGGCAAAGACCCATTCAAAGGGAATTCTGAGTAAATAGGAGACATGAAGGGGGACTAATTCCAGATACATCCTGCATAACAAGGTTGGTGGGCAACAATGGAACAACTCTAGTAGGAGCATCCCAAAAGAATAGATGGTTACATTTGAATCAGCATGAATCTGGTCAAGGAACGAAGCCAGATGCATAACAGGTGAAGCTATGAAGCAGGAATTAAGCAACTGTAATGTCCGGTATTTTTCCGTACTTTAAAAATAATTTAAAAAACTTCTAATAATTTATTTTACGTTTAATTTAATTAATAAATAATTTTTAATAATTTAAGAATATAGTTTTTTATAAAAATAAAATTTATAAACTATTTATATTTAATTTTAGAAGCAAAAATATTTTTTCCACAATGTTTTAGATTGTTTTTGTGTGTTGCGTTTTGTTGTTGTTGTGTGTGTGAGTGGCGTTTTTCCTAGATGTGTTTGTGTGTTTATTTTAGCTTAATTTGCTGGTTAGATGATATAATATATGTTCATGCATTTTTAGTTTAAGTGTCGTGATTTATTCATGCCGCAAAAATCAAGTTCCATGCATCACATCTAATGCATTCAAAATACATCCCCTTTCTCTCCTCTTTTTCCCCACACTCCACCTCATCTCTCATCCTCATTCTCCCTCTCTTGGCCGGCCTTCCCCCACCCCTTTTGCCACTTTTGACATCCTCTCTTTCACTCCCTATATAAACCCCTCACTTCACACCTTATTCCACCCTTTGTTACACCCTTTTCTCCTCTCTCATTTCTCACCATTTTCACAAGCTTTCACCATCACTTTTTCTCACCTAAAATAAGTTAATCTACTGCCTAAATATAGTAATAAAACCACAAAAAATCAAAACCAAAATCTCTTACAAAAATCAATCGAAACAAGCATAAAAGCAAGCATCGAAATCAAGGTTTTCATGCAGGTTTTTGAAGCTTCAAAGACGACTTTGTGTTCAAGTTTTCTAAGCGTGTTTTAACTATTTTCTTGCATTTTCTCGGTAATTTTTCGATGTCTACCACTTTATAAATCCTCGTAAGATTTTTGGTTATCAAAAAACAATTCATGAAGCCCATGTTTTCCCTCTTCTCAAAATTTTGTGTTAGCCATAAAAATCATGTTTCAAAGTATGTTTTCTTTGTTTTTCTTCATGTTTGTGAGTTTGTCTATATTCATATTTATGCTCTTGAAATCCATGATGATTATTGTTAAGTTTTATGTTGTTAATCCATGTTCAAAGAGTTGAATTTTTGAAGTATGAAATTGTGAATCATGTTGATGTTTTGCCATCTTTTATTTCTCCAGTGTAGCGTTTTTCTTAGTACATATGTATTTTATTTTCTTTCTTATTTTTATTATTTTCGTGAGTTTTTTTTTTAATATTTTGATTAATTATATTAATTTAAATTCGTAATTTATAAAAATAATAATAATAAATAATTTAATTTTTCGGTTTTTATATATAAAAAAAATGAATAAATTAAAATAAATAAATATAATTTTTGAAACCTAATTTATTAATTTCTAATTTATTTATAATAAAGGTTTATAAATTACATGTTTTAATGAAATAAAGTTTGTTTAAAATTATATATTGAACTTGGTTATAATACTACTTTAATTTTAAAAGATGATTTCACTTAGTTTAATTTAATTCTTAAAAGTTGTTTAATTAAAATATAATTTTTAAGTTGTTTAGAAACCGACTTCTAATTTTCTAAGTTCAGTTTACAACTTATTTCATAACATGTTTTCAACTCTTATTTTGTCTTTTCTTTTCTTCTAAAAAGTCTTTTATTCACCTAGATTATAATTAAGAAAACTGAAACATATTTTATTAAGCGGAAATAATTTTCTAAATTTTGTGTTTCTTTGTTTCGAAAGTGTTACGTTTTCATGTTTCAAAATCATGCTATATATGTTTTACTCAATCTTTCTTATGTTTTGAAACTTTATTTTTGTTTCTTAATCATGCCTTGTTTATTCATGTCATGTTTCATTTCTTTTGAGTTTAGGTGTTTAAATCTTTTTTTCTAAAATGAATATCTAAGAAGTGATCACAATAATCAATTTAAAATGTATTCTAATCTTGATGGGAAAGAAGCCTTTATGGGTAGCTCTTACCCCTAAGGGTGATGAACGAGCCTAAACTTTTAGGTGGTATATTGTTTTTATTTTGCTTCTACTCCCTGTTTGAAAAAGTCCCATAGTCTGAACTGTATCGTCTACTCCATAGCTCCCTGCGTGAAAAAGTCGCATAGTTCGTGGGAGGTGTGCACAATTAAGACTCTATCAAAATCTGTCGGCCAATAATCTATTATTAGGTTAGCATAAAGGGTAATGCGCTGTTCTGCTAATCCTGTTCTCTTTAATTCCCCACTTTTATCAAAGTGGTCACAATGACATTCTAATTAATGCTTTATGATGAGTTTTGATTCAATTCTCAAAAATTTATGAGATGTTTGGAATGTTGATTCTCAATGATGAATCTCAAACGAAATTGTTCTTGAATCTTGATAATGTTTGGAATTGCATTTCCTTATGTTGCTAAAGCTTTATTATCAATGTTGTTTCTTGTTTCTTCTTTGATTGAGTTATGTTTGTATGTATATGCAAAGCTTTTGCAAAACTCAAACCCATTTTACGGGGTAGAGTCGAGCTTACTCAGTTTTTCGGTTTTTGTTTTCTTTTTGTTTTGTTTCTTTTTCTCTATTCGTCTATTGTAGGTGAGTTTTATGAGCAGTATAAGTGAGGTTTGGCTTAGGATGCTTGAAGACTTGACTATTATGAATAATGTTATGCTTTTGGAGCATTATCTTTTGATTTCTTTGAAATTCTTAAAGATCTTGTTTTGTAATATATTTCTAGACTTGTTTTCTTTTTCTCACTTTGGTTTGCAAAATTTGATTTTCTTTAAATAAACTTATGTAATATAATTATTCCGCTGCGATATTTTATTATTAATATGGTATAAAAGTTATATTAAAGTTTCTGTCCTTACTTCTTTAGTGAATGAGGGTAATGAGTACCACTCCCGTGTCTTGGAAACCTTTGATTTTTGAAGGGATGGGTTGTTTTGGCATTGTTTATGGTGACCAAGATATGGGGGTGTTACAGCAACGGTTACCAAAGTAGAGATTTACTATAAATAGAGAAGTAGTAGGACAACTAAACACACATTGCAATATGATTTTCATACACTTGTTTACATGTTAGTGTTCTTGTATCTAGAAATGTTCCAAACATTTATATTTACATTCAGGTAGCTATATTCCTAGTACTAGGTTAAAAGCTAGCAACCTAGCCCTATATTTTGTACTTGTAATCTTCTCTTGAAATTAGTGGATTGGTGGACTCAAAGCCACCTATGATTTTTTTACCTTGATTTAGGGGGGTTTTTTGCGTCACCACCTTTGGTGTCTTTCTCGTTCCTTCCTTTGCATTGTATCTAACCTGCATCATATCACATTAAAAACATAGTTATCTAACTATAACCTGAACCAGCTATAGTTTGCTAGCTAATTAATGCGTAATTTAGCATAAACAATTTGGCGCCCAATGTGGGGCTATAACTAGATCCCCTACCTAATTGACATATCTTTATTCCCCCATCCAATACCTCGTTACTATAAAAAAAATAAAAAGGAGAATGGCGTCAGAAGTAACTAAGAAAATTGTTGAGGACTTAAAACAAGCCTTGGAAAGGACTCAAGCTGAGTTAGAAAAGATAAATGAGGACATCAAAGAGGCTGCAACCGAATCCCAATCCAGTGTGGACAACCTAAGGAAAGAGCTGGAATCAGTACGTCAAGAGCAACGAACATAAGAGGAAGAGCGACAGTGATTCTAGCTCCTCAGATGAAGAGGAGGACAAAGAAGCTCAAGACCAAGACCAAAACAAGTAGCCTAAAAGCAAGTCCATCAAGGAGATGGCGCTCTTGATGCAACATAACAAGAAGCTATACTAGTTGCTGTCCAAACTGTCAGGAGCACCAATCCCCATAGCTACTGAAGGCTGAAGCAAAGCGCAACTATGCCCTATCACCCTTTATCGAAGAGGTAGCTAGGACAAAGGTGCCTAAAAAACTAAACATCCCAACATTCACCAAACTCTACGATGGAACCACAGATCCGGTAGATCACGTGTCACAGTACAAGCAAAAAATGATGCCCTTACCTATCCTAGATGAAGCTGTGGAAGCTACCTTGTGCAAGTCATTCGGAGCCACCCTCACCAGACCTGCGCTGCAGTGGCTGATGAAACTGAAGCCAAGAACCGTAGAAGATTTTTCCAGCTTGGCCAACAAATTCTACCAACAGTTTTCTAGTAGCAGAGCTATGATGAAGCAATCCAGTGACGTATCAAGGATAGTGTAGAAGCCAAGAGAAGCCACCAGGTCTTACTTGGATAGGTTCAAAAAAGTAATGACAGCAATTTAGGATCTAGATTCATCCACATTCATCGAGACATTTAGGAGAGGGCTACCTCATAGATCTAGGTTGTACGAAGAGCTAACTAGGTACCCTTGCTACACCTTCAATGAAGTTCAGACCAGAGCCCTTGCAGAAGTTAGGATGAAAGAGGATGAAGCTTCAAGAATGCCTAGCTATGATGACTGCAAGGTAGTTAGCTAGTAACGTAGCAATTGGAGGCACTGACCTTATCCTAAACGTGAATCTGTTAATAATATTTACCCTTTTCATTCTTCGCAGGTCCCAGGTTGCTACCAAGGAGCCGGAAGCTGGACAAGCATTGAATCATACTGCATCAACGTGGATATTGGAGGGGTGGTGCATGCCCTGAACAAGTTAGGAGAAGCAATACGATGGCCTAGGAGGACAGGTAAGCCGGATAGCATGAAAGACAAGACAAAGTGGTGCAGCTACCTCAACGATACGGACATCAAACAGAAGAATGCTTCCAGCTCAAAAAGCAGTTAGCGTACTTGCTCAAGAAAGGCTAACTAAACCACCTACTAAGCAGGAAAAAAAAGACCCAGGAGAACCCCAAGAAGCCGGGAACACCGCCACCACCAGCTACGTCTAAGGTAATCAATCTAATATTTAGTGGATCTAAAATTTATGGACTAACCTATTCTGCTGCCAAGCGTTTTGCTAGAGACTGATCATGCACCCTTAGCAAACTAGATCACCTAAAATTTAAAGAAGACAAGAAGCTGCAAAACTTGACCATCACCTTTGATGAAATGATGTAGAGTAAGACGACCATCATGATAGCTTGGTCATATCGTTGCAAATCAGCTACTGCCTTATGAAAAGAGTCATGGTGGACAACGACAGCTCAACCAACATAATTTTTAAAGACACCTTAAGAGAGATGGGATTCAAAGACGATGATATAACCAAGGCAGCTAAAGTGTTGGTAAGGTTTAGTAGAGAGACAAAGCATACAGAAGAAGAAATCAACCTCACCACCTGGGCGGAAGGAGTAAACATGACAAGCTGGTTCAATGTGGTAGATTTCCCTTCAGCTTACAACGTCATTCTAGGAACACCTTGGATACATAAGATGAAAGCTATCCTATCCACTTACCACCAATTACAGAAATTCCCTTCACAATGGAGAGTGTTGACCATCGAGGGAGATAAGAAGATAGCAAGGGATTGCTACAATAGAACACTGAAGCCAAAGCAGGCAGGTATCTAGAAATTACAGGAAGGGTCAACACCAGCCAGTCCAAACGAATTGCAACTAGACGAAGTGGTGTTAGACCCAGCTAAACCGGAGCAACTAGATCATGTTGGAGCTGTTATGGCTGAAATTTCCACCTATAATCCTGCTTGGTTGCCCGCTACGCAGGTACGCAGCTAGCAACTACAGGTTTGAATCGGTCAGATGATGGGCCCGCAATTCAAGGAGTCAAAGGAAGAATATTCTCAAGAGCTTCTAGAAGGAGAAGAACGTGGAAGTTGGTTCAAAGATGCTGAGAAGATCATGCCTAAAGGAATAGGAGCATCATTTCAAACCAGCTTGAATCTGGTCCATAATTGAGGCCAGATACATTCCAAAAGGAGTAACCAACTCAAAGGAAAGAAAACGGCTATGAAGAGCGGTTACTCTATAAATAGGAAAGGGGTAAAAGTACAAAGGACAACACGACATCATTATCATCAGAGAATTAATACTTCTTTGTTATTATTAGTATTATTATTCAATTGTACGTACAAATTAAACTTCATTTACATTTCCAAGCTAGATACTCAGTAGCAATAGGTAACAGCTACCTAGCTATCTAGCTAGCATCATACATTGTAATTGTAATCGATCTTATTAACTAGTGGACTGGTGGAATCAAAGCCACCTGCGGTTTTTTTACCCTAATTTAGGGGGGTTTTCCACGTCACCATATCTGGTGTCTCCCCCACTCCCATCTTTGCATTATTTCTTTTCTACATCAAAACGAACATAGTTGGTAATTATTTAGCTATAGCCGGAACCAGCTATGGTTTGCTAGCTAGAGCAGATTTTAGCATAAACAATTTGGCGCCCACCATGGGGCTGTAGCTAGATAATCCATTATTTAAAGATACTCTGTCACCTCGAGATAACAAAAATATATCACCCAATGGCATCCGAAGCATCTTAGAAGGCTATGGAAGAGATGAGGCAGGCATTGGAGAGGACCCGAGCCGAGTTGGAAAAGATCAAGGAAGATAGCAGGAAAGTAGCTGTGGAGTCACAATCAACTATGGACAACCTCAAGAAGGAGCTTGAATCCGTAAAGAGTAACAAATCCAGGCAAAGGTACGCAAGCATAATCTCCAGCATGGCGAACCTGGATCAAAGCAACAGCGAGTACAGCTCGTCGGACGAGGAAGAAGAAGAGGAACCTGGAGAGGACCAGGATGACCAGCCCAAGAAGAGACCCGCTAAGGAGATGGCACTCCTACGGCAGCAAAACCGAAAGCTGTACCAGCTCCTATCCAAGCTGCCGGGAGCCCCAATCCCCGTAGCTACCAAGGCCAAGCGCAGCTATGCCTCATCACCATTCGTTGAGGAGGTAGCCAGAGTAAAAGTACCAAAGAAGCTGAACATCCCGACGTTCGCCAAGCTGTATGACGGGACAACAGATCTAGTGGATCACGTCTCTCAATACAAGCAGAAGATGATGCCACTACCTCTCCCTGATGACGCAGTGGAAGCCACCTTATGCAAATCGTTCGGAGCAACCCTCACAGGTCCCCTATTACAATGGCTGATGAATCTGAAGCCGAGAACCATAGAAGATTTCTCCAACTTGGCTAACAGGTTTTACCAGCAGTTCGCAAGCAGCCGTGCCATGATGAAGCAGTCCAGTGATCTTTACAGAATAGTGCAGAGACCCAACCAAGCTGTTAGATCTTACCTAGACAGATTCAACAAAGAGATGATAGCTATACCCAACTTAGATTCCTCTACGACCATCGAAGCCTTCAGACGAGGGCTACCATACTGGTCTAGGTTGTACGAGGAGCTGACTAGGTACCCGTGCTCCACTTTCGACGAAGT
Source organism: Suaeda aralocaspica (assembly GCA_016808085.1). Lineage (NCBI taxonomy): Eukaryota > Viridiplantae > Streptophyta > Magnoliopsida > Caryophyllales > Amaranthaceae > Suaeda > Suaeda aralocaspica. Next base: position 1,422,891 of record PYUH01000285.1, read on the forward strand.
GCAAGCCAGAGCACTAGCTAAAGTCAGAATGGAAGAAGACGAAGCTTCCCGAAGGCCAGCTTACGACGACCGCAGGATAGCTAGCCAACAACGCAGCAATTAGAGGCATCAGCCATACTCAAAATGTGAATCTATTAATAACTTCTATCTTTTTCCTTCTTCGCAGGTACCAGGTTACGGCTACGGAGCTAGTAGCTGTCTTAGTATTGAGTCATACTCCTTCAACATTGGAGGAGTAATGAACGCACCACACAAGCTAGGAGAAGCTGTGCGCTGGCCGAGGAGAATGAACAAGCCGGATAGCCTAAAAGATAAAACAAAGTGGTGCAGCTATCCCAACGACCATGGACATCATACAGAAGACTGTTACCAGCTTGGAAAGCAGGCGACCACATAGAGCACCTGCGACAAACCTTTGAGGTATTGTGCAAATATGGTATGAAACTTAACCCTTCAAAATGTTCATTTTAAGTGGCTGCAGGTAAGTTCCTAGGGTACATAATAACCCATAGGGGCATAGAAGCATGTCCAGATTAGGTTAGAGCAATAATAAATATACAATCACCTAGAAACCTAAAAGAGGTCGAGAAGTTAACCGACGGGGCAGCTACATTAAACCACTTCGTTTCTAGGTCATCTGACAAATGTCACTTGTTTTACAATGTCTTAACAAAAAACGAAGGTTTTAAATGGACAGATGACCATGAAAGCGTTTTAAAAGAATTAAAGCGGTACTTAATGTCGCCACCTCTACTGTCCAAAGCTCAAGCTAGAAAGTGCTTACAGCTCTACCTAGCCGTAAGTGGTAAAGCTATAAGTGCAGTTCTAGCAAGGGAAGCTGACAATCAACAACTCCCCATCTATTACGTAAGCAAGTCACTTCTAGATGCTGAAACTAGGTATTCTTCACTAAAAAAAAAAACTCGTTTTGGCACTAGTTACAACATCTAGAAAACTTAAACATTATTTTGAGTCTTATCCTATACTACTCATGACTAACTATCCTATAAAGACTGTGTTAAAAAGGCTAGAGTTATCTGGTAGAATGACAAAGTAGGCAATAACATTGAGCAGTTACGCTATACGATACCACCCAAGAACTGCAATCAAGTCACAAGCGCTAGCTGACTTTGTGACTGACTTTAGTCTTGACCTAGAACAAGCTGCACAGTTGGAGATGAAGGAGGTCAGTCAAATACAAGCCAACCACGTATGGAAAATGTTCGTAGATAGCTCCTCCAACTTCAGAGTCGCCGGGTTAGGTATAGTACTACAGTCGCCACAAGGGGACAAGATAGTACGGCCCATCACTTGCGAGTTCAAAGCGACCAACAACGAAGCAACGTATGAAGCGTTGATCGCAGGCAAGGCGATGGCTAAAGTTTGGAGATATACAACGACAACATGCTCATAGTCAGCCAAGTCGCAGGAGAATTCGCAGCTAATGATTCCGAAATGACCAGCTACGTAGAGCTAGCCAAACAAGCGCAACGCACTTCATCCCCTTTAAAATCACCTAGATACCAAGAGATTTGAACAACCAAGGTAACGCCCTAGCCAACCTAGGATCAACCCCTAGGAAGAACAACTTGACATCCATACCCACAATCCACCTAGCTAACCCCGCTATAACCAAACCTACAAATCAATTATTGCTAACCACGACCAACCAGAAACCACCGTCAACGACTAATCATAGATCAAGCCTCTTTGCGACTACCTACAGCATAATACCTTGCCGAACGACAAGCTAGAAGCAAGAAAGATTAGGTTCAAGGCATCCAGGTATCAGCTCATTCGAGGAGTGCTCTTTAAAATGTCAGGTAGAGGCATACTCCAAAGATGCCTAGAAAAGGAAGAATGGCAGAAGCAGCTAAAGGAGTTCCATGAGGAGCAATGCGGATCGCACATAGCTGGGAGGTCATTAGCAAACATAATCCTTAGCTACGGATATTACTGTTCGACTGTTAGAAAAGATGTAGACAGGTACGCAGCTAGATGCGATAGCTAATAAAGACATGCTGGCATGTCTCACAAACCCTTCGAAATTTAGCCACCAAATATAACAAGGCAAGCACCATATAGGCCACCTAAGAGTTCAGAAACTCCAAACAGAGTAGCAACTGAGGCCCAAACGCCGTTCAAAACTATAACACTATCAAAGGGCAAGTGAATAACAGCTGGAAGCTGCCCCAGCAATCAAACTACAACAAGACAGCAGTTCATAGCTGATCTACAAAATAATCTAACCACGTGCCCGAAAAAAAGTATGCATGCAATTTCATTGAAAGCTAGCTAGCACATATAGACGTACATATATCGTTGTAACGCAAACACAACGAGCAGTATAAGCAGAAACCTAAGCAATAATTTCAAATCACAGAAATTAAAAATCAACAACAACAGAACAACTTAAATCGGCCCCTTGGCCTTGGTCCAACAAAAAACAAAAAACATTGTCCAAATAGTTAAAGGAGAATTGTCCTAGACATCCTCCCTGGTAACAGCTTCCTCCTGCTCCCCCTCTGAGGAGAGCTCAACTAAGGAGTTGAAAAGTATTTATAAGGGTAAAACAAAAGGATAACTGTTATATTTTTTGCATTGATCATCCTAATTACCTAAATCTTTTCATATTTTTCTAATTTTTAGCACTTAGGCTTTATTTGAAGGGATATTAATTGCATCTAATAGATCCATTTTATCTTGGATTTCGTGTCGTACCTTTATTTGACTAAACAGTAACTTGCAATCTGGAAACTGGCACTTCCAGCTTACAAGTTAGGGGCAAATTGTTATTGCTGAAATTTCCACCTATAATCCGGCTTGGTTGCCAGCTACGCAGGTACGCAGCTACCAGCTACAGGTGTGAATCGGTCAGATGATGGGCCAACAATTCAAGGAGTCAAAGGAAGAATATTCTCAAGAGCTTCTAGAAGAAGAAGAACATGGAAGTTGTTGGTTCAAAGATGCTGAGAAGATCATGCCTAAAGAATAGGAGCAGCATTTCAAACCAGCTTGAATCTGGTCCATAATTGAGGCCAGATACATTCCAAAAGGAGTAACCAACTCAAAGGAAAGAAAACGGCTATGAAGAGCGGTTATTCTATAAATAGGAAAGGGGTAAAAGCACAAAGGACAACACACGACATCATTATCATCAGAGAATTAATACTTCTTTGTTATTATTAGTATTATTATTCAATTGTACGTACAAATTAAACTTCATTTACATTTCCAAGCTAGATACTTAGTAGCAATAGGTAACAGCTACCTAGCTATCTAGCTAGCATCATACATTGTAATTGTAATCGATCTTATTAACTAGTGGACTGGTGGACCCAAAGCCACCCGCGGTTTTTTACCCTAATTTAGGGGGTTTTTCCGCGTCACCATATCTGGTGTCTCCCCCACTCCCATCTTTGCATTATTTCTTTTTTGGATCAAAACGAACAAAGTTGGTAATTATTTAGCTATAGCTGGAACCAGCTAAGGTTACTAGCTAGAGCAGATTTTAGCATAAACAGGAGCCAGCTTAACGGAAAATCAGAAAGCCGATATCCTAGCTTTCCTAATAGAAAGCGCAGACTGCTTTGCTAGTCTCACGAGAATATGACAGGTATCATCCCAGAAGTGATAACAGACAAGCTAAATGTAAATCCAGCAATAAAACCAGTGAAGCAGAATAGGAGAAAGTTCGCATCGGAAGGGAACCAGGTAAGCAATGAAGAGGTATAGAAGCTGCTAAAAGCAGGGAAAATCAGAGAAGTAAAATATCCAGATTGGTGAGCTAAAGTGGTGGTGGTAAGAAAGAAGAACGGTAAATAGAGAGTGTGCATAGATTTTACAAATTTAAACAAGGCATGCCCTAAAGACCCGTTCCCCTTGCCACATATTGACACGATGGTGGACGCAAAAGCTGGTCATGAAATGATCACCTTCCTGGACACATACTCTTGGTATAACCAGATATTGATGCACAAAGAAGACCAAAAGAAAACAACATTCATGACGAATAAGGGAATATACTGCTACAAGGTTATGCCCTTCGGTCTAAAGAACGCTCGAGCTACCTACAAAAGGCTACTAAACAAGATGTTCAAGGAGTAACTGCAAGACACTATGGGGGTTTGCATTGATGACTTGCTGGTGAAGTCAATGAAAGCTGAAGACCACGTTCAACACCTAAAATAAATCTTTGAGGTGCTACGCAAGTATGGTATGAAACTCAACCCATTGAAATGTTCTTTCTGAGTATCAGCTGGTAAGTTTCTAGGATAATGAGTAACCCATACGGCATAGAAGCATGTCCAGTTCAGGTTAGAGATATAGTAAATATCTTGTCACCTAGAACCTTAAAGAGGTTCAGAAGCTGACTGGTAGGGTAGCTGCATTATATAGTTTCATCTCTACATCATCCGATAAATGCCACTTGTTTTATAATGTTCTACGGAAAAATGAAGGTTTTAAGTGAACGGATGACCATGAAATTGCTTCGCAAGAGTTAAAACAGTATTAAATGTCGCCACCTTTACTATGTAAAGCACAAGTTGGAGAGTGATTACACCATTGTTTAGTAGTAAGCGGTAAAGCTGTAAGCGCAGTTCTAGCAAAGGAAGCTGATGACTGCCAACAGCTTCCCATCTATTATGTGAGAAAGTCCCTCTTAGATGCTGAGACTAGATATTCTTCGCAAAAAAAAACTCTTCTTGGCTCTAGTTATAGAATCTAGGAAACTTAGACACTATTTTAAATCTCTTCCTATTATTGTTATGACTAATTATCCCGTCAAAGTTGTGTTGAAACGTCTAGCACTGTCTGGTAGAATGGCTTAATGGGCAATTACGTTAAGTAAGTATGATGTAAGATACCAGCAATGGATAGCTATCAAATCACAAGCACTAGCTGGTTTTGTGGCTTACTTTAGCGCTGACCTAGTTATTTATCTGTTTCCCTAGTTAAGTTGACAAAAGAAACAGAATAAAGAACATACCGTTCATATTGCAAGAGAACTTCACAATAGCCAAGGACATATCGATGAGCGATCTCATAATCCTTGTCATAAATGTAGCCTAACAAACCTTTGGATGTGTTGTTCCCATCATTACAAGAGAAAACCTCCGGCAAATTTAGTTGCTCAATATCATCCCCATCGTTTAACCCTAAATTTACCACCTTTGTTTTCACATATCCTTCAAAATAGTGGGAGGAGAAGTTGGAAATCTCTTCTGTTAAGTATGCATTGCAAATGGAAGCTTCAACATGTGCTTTGTTGCCCAATTTTTTCTTTAAGTGGTATAGGAACCTAAGAGGGTAAGGTGACTCATTAAAAAATGCATACTAAGTGTATTGTTAATCAAATGAAATCATATTTTCTAGATTTACCTTTCAAAGGGGTACATCCACCTATATTGAACAGGCCCTCTAACTTTGGCCTCATATGGTAGGTGAACAGGAAGATGCTCCATGGAATTGAAGAAAGCCGGTGGAAACACTTTTTCCAATTTACAAAGTATTTCCGCAATATTATCTTCCAATCGAATCATGTCCTTAATTTGCAAATAAATAGAGAAAATATCTCTAAAAAATTGGCTTAGCTCGGTTGGACAACCCCAAACAGTAAGAGGCAGTTGATCTTTCAGTGCAATGGGAAACAATCGTTGCATGAAAACATGACAATTGTGACTCTTCATGCCAAACAACTTGTACTCTTTTGAATCAATACATCTACCTAAGTTTGATGCATATGAATCAGGTAGCTTTAGCTATTGCAACCATTCACATAAAACTTCTCTTTTCTCTATAGACAACACGAATGGAGCATTTGGCATATCTTGAACTTCTAACTTTTGGCGTTTACAAAACTTTGCCAAATCCCTCCTTGTTTTGAGGTTGTCTTTAGTTTTACCCTTTACATTCATCACAGTATGAAAGACATTATCAAACACATTTTTTTCAATGTGCATAACATCCAAATTATGATGGATCAGGAGCTTGCTCCAATATGGAAGTTGCCAAAAGATGCTTTGTTTCGTCCAATTGTGTTCCTTCCCATAACCATCAAGTTTTTTATTTGATTCAAACTGTCCTGTTTTAGGCAGATGTGAAACACGCGACTAAACATCATCTCCACTCAATCTTGGCGGAGGGTCAGAACTTTGAGTTTTGTTTTTTAGGAATGCGCTCTTGTTACGGTGAAAAGGATGAGTTTTATGTAAGAATTGACAAAGACAATCAAACCACGTATGTTTTCCACCATTTTTCAAGGTGAAGGCCTTTGTGTTTTCCATACAATATGGACATGCTAGCTTACCTACAGTACCCAAACCCGATAGCATTCCGTAAGCGGGAAAGTCACTAATAGTCCAAAGTAAAGCAGCTTTCAATTGGAAGTTTTGCTTTAGAGACACGTTATTTGTTGGCATCCCTACCTCCCATAGAAGAAAATGTCAACATTCCCCTTTGGACTCTTCGGGCCTGGAATAATCTAGCTTAGAAATACAAAAGGTTTCTTCATGCATAACCATGGTGGCAAGTTATAAGGAGTTAACATAAGTGGCCAACAACAATAAGGTTTTCTAGATTTTCCAAATGGTGAAAATCCATCCGTACAAAGACCTAGTCTAACATTTCGTGGCTCACTGGAAAAATCTTTAAAGTTATCATCGAAAGACTTCCAAGCCTCACCATTAAAAGGGTAAGACACGGTATCTTTCTTTCTTGGTTCTCCGCATGCCATCTCATTTGTTTAGCCGTAGACTCTGTTGCGTAAAGTCTTTGTAACCTTGGACCAAAAGGGAAATAATGCAGCACTTTTTTAGGACTAGTCTTTCACTTACTGCTGTTGTCTTGTATCGATTTGTTTTGAATACAAGACATTGTTTGAGATCCTTGTGATCCTTCCAAACCAACATGCATTTGTTAGGGCATGCATCTATCTTATGGTGTGGAAGTTCAAGTCCATCAAGTAATTTTCGAGTCCTATAAAAAGTGTCAGTCATATTGTTCACATCTGGACAAAGTGTTTTGATTAACGATGAAACTCTATCAATGGCGTGGTGACGAATGTTGTACTCAGATTGGATATTGATTATCTCTGCAGCAACAGATAATAAAGACTCATTGCAACCTGAATACAACGACTTCTCTACGGATTTTAACATATCAAAGAATTTCTTAGACTCAGGAAGAGGCTCCTCATCAACTGTATTTGATGCTTCTAGAGCATATGTAGGTCCAAATGCATCAAAAATCATGGTCGTAAAAGGGTTTGATGTCTCTATTAAAGTGGTCCGACCAATTGCAGTTGCATTGTCGATGTCATCTTCCCCATGAAAGGTCCATTTGTGGTAGTTTGGTCGATATCCATTCCTATAAAGATGTAAATTTACTTCGTCCGGAAGACGGTAAGGAATATTTCGACATTTTACACAAGGACACTTTAAGAGACCATCTACCATGACATTATCTTTTTGACAAGCTGCATATATAAACTCATCGACTTTTTTTGCATATGTTGAACTAAGGAATTGTCCATTTAGTCTTTCATACATCCACCCACGGTCTAATGGTGTGTCCTCCATCCTATTGCTCCTAATAAAAAATATTGTCTAAACCAATGGAATGGAGTAACAAAAAAGGGGTCAGCGGTTAGGGTTTTATAAGAAAAAAAAATAGCATGCTAGAGAATGTCACAGGCAAATAATGTGCCTCTAACCAATTAAAGAAACTTGAATATAGTTGAAAGCATTACTAAAATCTGCCTCTAGCTTTTTATATATTTTTTGTAATCTAAGTCCCAAACTACCTATGTCCCCAAAACTAAATAAATATAATTAATTGAATCGAAATTTAAAATAAAAATAACGGTAACTGAACAAAACTATTGTTTACATTCATCGGCTGATAAGTTGAGTAAAATGACAATTCACTTCTAATCGTAAGCATCACAACATGACAACCCACTAAAAGTCATAAATTTGAACATTCATCATCTTCTTTAAGATAACCATAAATAAAATATTAAACAAGGGTATCCATGAAGTTGAATGTCTACAACCAATACTAGAGCAACAAATCAACAAGTGAATCACCTACAAATCAACAAGTGAATCACCTAGAAATAAACTAACATCTTACAATAGCTTGAATGCATACATATTTCAGCAAAAATATTTCCAGAGACAACTTTAAACTACATTTAACACTAGCCGAACCAAAAGTAATATGGATTTGCAAAAAAAAAAATTGAAACATTTTACACAAGAACAAATAAGAAATCTAATCATGACCTTTACAACATCAACCTCATGGCCTTTAAGTAATCCAATCATATAAAAAATCATATTATTATTAGCATGCTGCTCTACTATAAACTAATTCTAACATGAAATTAAAATAATGCATTACCTTTAGCTTAATTCATAGTGAATTGAGAGTGAAATAAAGTTTAAATTTGGTTTAGGTGAGAGTGAATTGAGAGATTGGAGAAAATAGTGGGCTTACAATTGAACAAATGCAAAAAACATATTCAAGAAACAAAATCAATACTTCACAATTCTGAAACACAAATTAGAATAGAACAAACCTTGAACAATTAGCAGAATTTGAGACTCAGTGTTAATTAGATGCAAAAAGATCAGGGCGATGGAGTACAAAACACAAAGAAGACCTAAATTATATCCAAAAGCACCTGCAAACAACAACAAAAACTCAAACACCCCTGAAATTAACTGATGTTAGAAACTTACATGCAAATGAATTTCCACCAAAAAAAAGCTTTATTTAATTACCAAAAAACCCCTCTAATCAAAACCCATAATTAAAAAAAGGGCAATCTTCAATTACCAATTGAAATAAAAAATCCCCAAATATGGGGTGAAGAAAAGGAGGCTCTAGAAGCGCATTAAAACCAAATCAATTTAGCAAAATCATTTCAGTATGAGCTTAATCAAACCATTAAGCAGCAAATTAACAACCACTAAAACAGTGATTAAGTTAACTGCCAAGAAAAATGACAAAAAAACCCCAAATCAAAATAACTTCAAACTAAACTGAAATTTGATCACTTGAACAGCAATTCATATACAAAACCATCAAATTTGAGAAACAATTTCAGTTAATTCGTGCTCTAAATTCAGTCTTAACTAACCCTAAAATCCTAATTTATCATTGATAAAAGAAAAAAAGCCCAAAAAACAGGAAAAGATTACCATCAATACCATGCAACCAAGAACCAGCGGCGCCGTTAAAGTAGGCCACAGAACTGCAGGGGTCGAAGAACTTTCGGCGAACACAATTACATTCACCCAAAACTGATTGATTTTGTTTTAATTGAGATCTGAGAGGTGAGAACTTGTCTTCTTTGTCAGCAGGGTGATTGATCGAAAATCACAATTGTGTTTTATGGAGTGAGATTTAGTTAGTTTTAATTCATAGTGATGTGAGGGTGAGTGACAATGAATTGAAAGAGTGAAGTAGTGAATTTCTTTAGATCGACATTAAAAGAGATTTTCTTCTTTCCAAATTTACTCATATTGTAAATAGCTGAGTCTGAATAACATATAGTGAGAACAGTAATAGCGACGTTTCCGCAATTTCGTCTCTAAATATTAGAAGTGACATTGCATCTTCCAATCATTAGAGATTGATTTTTGATCCGTCTTCAAATCAGAGACAAAATAAAGTTATCCATCTCTAAATAATTTCAGTAAGGGAATTTCATAATCCGTCTCCAAATTAGAGACGGATTAAATTCCGTAGCTAATAATTTGTTGCTATATGGCTGTTTTTTTTGTCGTGTAATTGATCTAATTATTAGTGATATTTCGAAAGGAACTCAGGTCAGATTTCAGATAAGGAGCTTATGTGCCTTTAATGCATTCTTGTCCATCATGGAGCCTCAAAATCATGTAGAAGCACTCGAGAATGTTTATTGGATCCAAGCAATGCAAGATGAGCTGAATCAATTTGAAAGGAATAAGGTTTGGCACCTTGTGCCTCAACTAGAACACCAAAAAGTAATTGGAATAAAATGGGTGTTCAGGAACAAGTTAGATGAGTACGACACAATCATTAGTAACAAGGCCAGGTTAGTATTTAAAGGTTATAATCAACAAGAGGGAATTGATTTTGAAGAAACTTTTGCTCCAGTTGTAAGGTTAGAAGCTATTATAATTGTAATTGATGTTGCTTCTTTTATGAGTTTTAAATTGTATCAAATGGATGTTAAATGTGCTTTCTTAAATGTTTTTCTTAATTAATATGTTTATGTGGAACAACCTCCTAGTTTTGAAAATGCTAAATTTCCAAACACTGTCTATAAGCTTGGCAAGACTCTTTATGGGTTGAAGGAAGCTACTAGAGCATGGTATGAAACGTTGTCAAAGTTTCTTTTGGAAAATGGTCTTACAAGAGGAAAAGTTGATAAAACTTTGTATATAAATCCAAAGGAACTGATTTTCTCATTGTTCAAGTTTATGTTGATGATATAATATTTGGTGCTACTAAAGAATCTTTGTGTCAAGAATTTGCTATCTTATGAGGAGGGAATTTGAGATGAGCCTAATGGGTGAGTTAAATTTCTTTCTTGGCTTGAAAATCAAGCAAACTAAGAGAGGAACTTACTTTCATCAACATAAGTACATTAACGAACTTCTCAAGAGATATGGGATGGAAACATAAAAAACGAACCATACTCCTATGGGAACCAGCTCCAGATTGGATGAGGATCCCCATGGAACAAGTGTAGATCAAAAGCAATACAGAGGCATGATAGGTTCCTTATTGTATCTAACAACTAGTAGACTAGATATTGCTTACAGTATTGGTGTTTGTGCTAGGTTCCAAGAAAATCCAAAGGAGTCACACTTAACAGCTGTCAAGAGGATACTGAGATATTTGAAAGGAACTGATGATCTATCCTTATACTATCCTCATTGTTACACATTTGAGCTAACATGATTTGCAGATGCGGACTATGCAGGTGACTTGGTAAATCGAAAAAGCACATTAGGTATGGTTCAGTTCCTTGGAACATTTTTAGTTTATTGGAGTTCCAAGAAGCAAAACATTATTGCTTTATCCAGTGCTGTAGCTGAATATGTAGCTGCTGCTGCATGTTGTTCCCAAGTGCTTTGAATAAAACAACAACAAAGGGACTTTGGCATTATCTATAATTGCATTCCTATTTATTATGATAATACTAGTGCTATATGTATTTCAATTCTTAAGATCCAGTTCACCACTCACGTGTCAAACACATTCATATTCTTCATCATTTTCTGAAGGACAATGTAGAAAAAAGTTTGATAAAACTTGAATTTTGTCAAACTGAACATCAAATTGCTGACATCTTAACAAAGCCATTGAATAGAGAAAGATATGAGAAGATGAGAATGGAACTCGGATTGATAAAGTTGCAATAAACGCCATGAAGTTCCTCTAGTATGTCATTATTTGTAACGAAGTTCCTATATGCATTTTTCATCACAAATCTTGTGCGAAAGTATGTTCCCACAGGAACTTTGTTAATACTCGCAAATATCTATCAATATTATCCTTAGTGTCAAGATTGCTTGACTGAGATGTTTTAATTAGATGGTGTGCAATATGTTCCTTTTCACGTAAAAAAAATATTTTTTGCAATTTTTTTTTCTTCCATTAATTAATTTTAATTTCCAGAAATTAATTTTTATTTATATTGTTTCATATTCCTACTCTATAGGATGTGTATATTTATTTTTGAGTTTTAGATTCCAAGAACAAACTTTTCAACCAATTTCACGTAAATAGGGGGAATGAATTTAGAAGGAATTTACCAAAAGATACCAAATTAACTATCCTATGCACATATGCATTACTTTTCCCTTCAATACCCATCTAATCAATGAATTATTCACTCAAAACTTTTCAATCTCACTCGTAAATGTCTCTCTCTCTCTCCTTCAATCAGTTTTACTTTCTCATTCTTCAAAACCCCCAAATCTCAAAACTTAACCCTTGATCATTCATAGACACTCAACACTCATCCTCTCTTGAAACCGATATCCAAACCCCGACAACCAAACCCACGCAAAAACCAGCCGAAAAACTCACTGGAAAATCTGAAACGAAACCAAGTTCCTCCTCGGCTGACAAGAAATGAAAAAGGGAGGAAGTCGAACTGACGGATGAAGATGAAGACGTTGATGTTGGGGATGACTCAACGAAAACGTTGGAAGCAGAAGCACGTAAGCATGTTTCGGGTTTATTTTTGGATGTTGTTGATAATCAAGGGTGGATAAAATTGTTGAGCGAACACAGAATTGATGATACGTATCCTAGAGCAATCCACGAATTTTGTGAAAAGTATGGATTTGCTAAAGGAACTATCACTAGCTCCGTGAATGATTTTGAGATTTCTTTTGATGTTGATTATTTTTCTAAGTTGTTTGAGGTTCTGAATGAAGGTTATGATTATTATCTGAAGGGTAGATATAATTTGAAGACAGGGAAGGTTGGTAAGGATGAGATTTTGATAGAATTAGGAGGGAAGAAGGGAGTGAATAAAATTGATCACAATTCGCTCTCTCCATTAGGAAAATCAATGTTCAATGTTCTGAGAAGAATTGTGTTCCCACGAACGCAGAAGAGAGGTGAAGCCAATTTGCTGGATTGTGTAATTATTTATTTTCTTTTGTTCAATGTGCAAATTAATTTTTCAAGCTTAATGATTTGACACTTGGATCACACTGTTCCAAGTGGTTTGAAAGTTTGATATGGAACTCTATTAACTAAAATCTTCAAAAGTTTCAATGTTCCATTCGAAGGTTATGGGAAATTTGGGATGAAGAAGGAGCAGTACATTCAAGTTTCCACCTTGAATGGACTGAATTTGGGTGTTCTGCGTGGACATACTGAGATTCTGAGGTTAGAGTTGAAAAATAAGAGGGATGATGTGAATTTTGTTATAAACAAACGCCACTCACACAAGATAAACTTAGAACACAAATTTGATAAAGCGACGCACCACAAATTGAAGTCCTAAGGCGAATAATTGTTAGAATTTGATTAAAGCAAAGCACCCTCAAATCCTAAAAACTATCCTCACGTGAGATAAAGCTCAATAGCACCACTCACTCGTCGAATTCCTCACAAGAAATCCTCACAATTTTTGTTTTCTTTCGTGAAACAATAAAGACAGAAACAATGTGTTTTCAATCAATCTAATCTGATTTTTATTGATGTACTTTACATCCTATTTATAGCTAAACATGTCACACAATATGTGAATATCCTAAACAAATCCTAACTACCCTAGATTTATGGTATAACAAACTAATATTAGGATAACAAAACAAATCTCTAC